>JAODAL010025659.1:0-58221 GCA_025379985.1 Phyllomedusa bahiana | reverse complement strand
AAAATGAAAACTAATAACAGCTCAGAACAATGTCTAAGGGAGCTTCCACACAGCGCAGTTATGATGCAGTTTTAACTGCGCTCCAATTAAACTGCCTTTATTACCAGAAGCTTCTTTCACTTATCTAAACTGTTTGGAAAGTAAGTAATCCATTAGGGGTGTCTAACTGCCGACCCTCCAGCTGTTTTGAAACTACAACTCCCATCATTCCCACTGTTATAGATTATACAAATGCATGATGGGAGTTGTAGTTTCCCAACAGCTGGAGGGCCGCAGTTTGACACCTGTGCGATTAGTGTGTTTGAATCCACAAGACTTCACACACAGTCATTGATTACTTACTTGAAACATCTTTCTGAACAATTTAGACCAGTGTTCCCCAACTCCAGTCCTCAAGGCCCACCAACAGGTCATGTTTTCAGGATATCCCACAGAATGCACTGACCATAATTATATCACCTGTACAATGCTAAGGAGAGCCACAAAACATGACCTGTTGGTGGGCCTTGAGGACTGGAGTTGGGGACCCCTGATTTAGACAACTGAAAGAAGCCTTCTGGTAAAGGCAGTTTAATTGGAGCGCAGTTAAAACTGCACCAAAACTGTGCTGTGAGAAAGCACCCTATGGGTGCTTTCACACAGTGCGTATTTGGTGCGTTTTTATGTGTTTTTTCAATGCCTTTTTTCTGTAGGCAGGCACAGCAATTAATGCTGTACATTACTGCCAAAAATTGCGGTAAATTTGCAGTAAAATCGCGGGAATCACCGCAATTTTTGCTGCGATTTTTGTGCAGCAATGTACAGCATTAATTGTTGTGCCTTCCTGCACAAAAAACACATTGAAAAAAAGCATCAAAAACGCACCGCGTGAAAGCTCCTTATGAGCACAACTTGACTCAACAGCACCTGATTATCATCATTCTTTATTGCACCTCCGTGCAAAAGTGTTAACACAGGAAAGAGTAGAGGTGAGATTTTGCTGGAATCTTTCATTAGATAGACCTTTAGGTCGTGTTCACACGGCTTATTCAAGACGGAATTGCGAGCTGGATTGCGCTCGCAATTCCGGCTTGAATAAGGGGCAGTGGTGGGGGCGCGGCCCGCCGGTCCCATAGACTTCCATTATCCACAGCGCGTATTGCGCCTGGATAATGTGCAATGTCACTTTCTCCCCGCCCGGCGGATTCGCCGAGCGGGGAGGAGCGACGGAATCCACTGTTCTCTATGAGAACTGTGGATTACCGTAATTACTGCGACGGATTGGCGCCGTACTGCAGCGCAAATCCGGCGCGCAGTATGGTGCCAATCTGCGCCGAAATAAGCCGTGTGAATGGCCCCTTAAATTTAGGGTATGTGAAGCCTTTGTCTGCATAGATCTGTTCACTATTGAGAGGGCTCGGGCTCACACAGATGCAGCCGTTAACATGCCGTGCAGTTGGCATCTTCTAGGCTTTGCTGCCAAATACTCTCTAATGTTCTCCCATTGCATAAAACATCATAACAACAAGGAGGCCTGATGTTGCTCACATTC
Organism: Phyllomedusa bahiana; assembly: GCA_025379985.1. NCBI lineage: Eukaryota > Metazoa > Chordata > Amphibia > Anura > Hylidae > Phyllomedusa > Phyllomedusa bahiana. The sequence goes on along the minus strand of JAODAL010025659.1, from coordinate 56,690 downwards.
TCCATGTATGCTGTGCAGTAACCAAGGGATTTTACTTTTTTTTTTTCATTTTCCTCATACTTCCTCTTTCACATGAAACAGTCGTTTCTCTCTATTTATTGTGTCCTCACTGGTTTAACCAGACCTGCATATCATGCTTGACACTGCAAAGACTATTTTTATAGCAGGTGATAGACCGATATCTTCTGCAGGGGCATTCCTGTGGCCTTCAAAGACCAGGGACATAAGTCCCCACTTTTCTTTCCAAGAGAAACGTATTATGTCACGGGCGCTCAGTGAGCGGGAGGTGGATCCTCCAGTCACCACGAGGAGTTGGCGTACCGTACGCCGGGGACCGGAGTGTAAGGGGCCCCTTGTATTCACCGGAACCCGCCACAAGGCAGGGCGGACTTTGCCACAGGGAATCCCTCAGGTCGCTACCCCAGACGTAGGACCCAGTGGTGACAGCCGAAACTTGGTAAAGTAGACTCAGAGTAAGCTGGAGCGTAGAACCAGAGCTGGGCAGAACCGGTAGATGCAGAGCGGCACGATAAACGTAGGTGATAAACGTAGGCAGGACCAGGAACGCACAAGGTATATACTAGAGAGTACAAGGACTGGGCGCAAGGAACAGGAAACGGCATCCTTAAAAATCTCCTGCAAGGATTTGATTGGAGGAGCACAATTACCTGTTGCACGCTGGCGCTTTAACTCCAGGTAACTGTCGTCCCCTAGTGGAGAGGAAGATGCAGAGGAGCGCACCTGCTGAGGAGGAAGCAGGACGGGAGTAGGTGAGCATGGGACAGGCAGGAGCTGGGAGCAAACAGCAACCCTGGGCGCAGCGCGGGGACTACCAGCAGCCGGATAACAGACGTGCCTGCGGTCTGGGAGACGGACAGCAGCACAAGCCGTTACATACTAACTCCTTCCTGACACAAAACATAACTCCATATGGGACAGGAATGGCTGGTAATTACCATCAGCACCTGCCTCTAGTTACTCTGGCTGGAGATAACAATGATCCTGGAAGTTTAACCACTTAGATGCTGCAATAAACGCAACCACGGTATCTAAGTACTGGAAAAAGGTGTGGTGCTTCATTCTGCTGCCTGATTGGTCCTCTGCGACAAGAATGTCAACCAGTGGCCTAATAAAGGACCCTATGCCTGCCATTTTACTACTCCCAAAGCATGGGAGAGCCATAGTTGTACGATATTCTGTAATATATTACTATAGCAGAATAGTGTACAAGTAATTAAGTGCTCTATGGGGATTCAAAAGTGTAAGGGCTCATTCCCACGGCATACAGCAAATACCAGTCAGATTAACCGACCGGTATTTGCTCTGTTTTGGAGCCGTGTACATGGCCAGGGAGGGGGGGGGGGGGGGCGCCTTTTCTCCGCGGTTTGCGGAGAAAAGCCCCTCCCCCTCACATTGAGATGTTCATATTCCGACCGAAAACCGGACGGAAGAATGAACATGTTCAATGTTTTTCGGACCACTGCCGGTGTAAAAAACTGTCCGGCAGAAAATCTGTGCAGTGGGGACCGCTGCACGGGTTTTTCCATAGAGGTCCGTTCTAAAGGTTGACAGTTGGTTTACAGAAAAACGTCTGTAAAAAACCGTCCAAAACCCTTGCAGTGGGGCCAGGCCCTTAGTGTTAAAAAAAAAAGTTTTAAAATAGTACTAAAAGATTAAAACACCCCTCTTTTTCCATTTTACAAATAAAAATAAAATAGTAAACATAATTGGTATCTCTATATCTATGAAAGTCTGAACTATGGCAATATAATATTATTTATCCCAGAAACCAAAATTGTCATCTCCCAAGCAATCAAAAGTCACATGTATCCCAAAATAGTACAAACTACACTTTAGCATGCAACAAACCAGCCCTCGCCAAGACTGGTCTCAGAAAATAAAATAGCAGCAAATTTAAAAACTGAAAAAGATTTTTTTTTTTTTAAAGTATAACACATAGAAATTTGGAATCACTGGTATTTGTCCTGTTTTGCGCCCGTCCCCACGGCCGCGGGGGGGACGGCTTTTCTCCGCGATGAGTGGAGAACAGCCCTTCTCCCTCCCATTGAGAAGCACATCTTCCGTCGGGAAACCGGAGGAAGATTGTGCTTTACAATGTTTTTGCCGCCGGACCGCCGGCGCAAAACCGTCCGGGCGGCAAAACCTGTGCAGTGGGGACTGCTGCACGGGTTTTCCATAGAGCACAATTGTGCTCATTTTCGGCCGGTTTTTCAGGCGGTCTGAAAAACCGCAAACCGGCTGAAAAACTGGCCGAAAACCCTTGCCGTGGGGACATGCCCTTAGGGTCCGTCCACACGACAAGGTTTTTGGTCGGATTTTCACCGTCTGAAAACCGACTGTTACAGCAGTGAATGATACCATTAGACATAACATTGTAGCATGCAAAGCCCAAGCCCTCATACATGTTTAAAAACAAAATAAAATTTAATTATCGCTGTTGGAAGGCGGGAGGAAAAAACAAACAGCGCCAAGGGATTAAAGCAGGAAATGCACAACATCTTCCAGTCCCAGGGACACATTGTCATAGTGCACCTCTACCAGGGGCCGCAGGAAATCTTAGAGGTATTCCCCATCTTACACCTTCAATTGTAAATGTCCAATATGGCTGAGAGGTCTTGGTTCCACTGTAGGGGCTCCCAGAGATAGAGGGGTGGTGGGGGGGGGGGGGGGTCCCCGTTTTGTTTCTCCAGAAAGAGAACACAAGGCTCCCATTTTCATTGTAGTTTTGCAGTCACAGAAGTATCTGTTTCACAACTAAAACCCAAAGGGGGAAAACACAGAGATAGCCTGCCCCCCTTCATCTCAACCCCCCAGAGTTTTAAAAAACCTTTATCAACATTTTTAATGGTCTATCCTGTGGAAATGGTTTGTGTCAGAATTAAATATTTCTCTGCAGAAGAAATACAGAGATAATCGAAAAACCGTTTTTACTGGATCGCTCATTTAGATGCTTTAAGTTTGCAAATACTCCCCCTTTAGTCCAGGCATATAGTCCCCACCATAACAGTGCCAGCTATTCATCCCCCCACCATAACCATAAAAACCCATACAGTGCCCACCATAACATAGCTATTTTTCAGTGCCCACCTAACCATAAAAAAGCCATACGGGTGCCCCCAAAAAACCCAAACCACTTATTCAGTGCCCACCAAAAACAGTGTCAGACAAAACAGTGCTCACCATAATGGTGCCGGGATTTCAGGGGCCAAACCCTTAAACCCCTTTGCCGGGTCATACGTCCCTAAACCATAACAGTTTTGCTTTTTCAGTGCCCATCATAATGGTGCCAGCTATTCAGTGCCTGCCATAAAGGGCAGCTTTTTCAGTGCCCCCCCTTAAACCCATAACTAAAAACAGTGTTCCCATAACAGGGGCTAGTAACGCGTGCCCCACCATAACAGTGCCCCACCCAAATACTTTTTCCCCAAAAACATTTTCACCCACACAGTGCTCACCCAAAAACATTTCAAGTCACGCAGTGCCCACCAAAACCATTTGCCCGGCCGTAGTGCTCACCAAAACAATGGTAGCCAGATAGTGTCCACATAACAGTGTCTCATCCATACAGTGCTCATCATAACGGTGCTAGCCACGCAGTGCCGACCATTACAGTGCTAGCCAACTTCCCCAACATAACAGTGCCAAAAGTGCCCCATTTTAACACGAAATTTCATTTTAATGCATTTTTCCCCAAAAAAGAATCCCCTTTTTCTGAAGTTTTGGGGAAACAGTTTTGCATATTCTTAGCATAATCAGCTCAACAATGCAGTAAAAATCAGACCTGTTGGGGCCTGGAACCTTTATCCATAGAATCAAATTCATCCTTGGTTGAACTGGAAATGTTTTTTAGCTATACTATCTACTAGTGCATCTCAAAACATTACAATATCACTGAAAAGATCATGGATATCAATCATTTAAGTCAAATAGAGAAACCCATACATTGTATAGACTCGTTACAGGATGAATTACAAGGTTTAATATAATACATTTGTGAGCCCTATAACAAATAAAAAGAACCCCTTTAATTTTCAACAATTCTGCACTAACATTTTTTGAGATGCACTAGTACCTATGCATCAGCACTACCTCCAAGTAGTTAGAGCTGTATATAATCTATATGTAATAATAAAACTATAAAGTATAACTATAATAATATTTTTTGTTGCTATAGAGTCATTCAGTCACCAAACAATCTAAATTATATCTCCACATATTTAGGACACCTACAGCAAGAGTAAACACTGTCTAGGCTAATAAAAGACCCGCCAATAACTGAGTAATGGAGCAATTTGATAAGTCGGTGCCACAAAAAAATAATAGTTGAAGGGACGAGCAGAAAATGACAGTGCTGTGGTTATGTAGCAGGGACTTGCACTAACAAAGCTGCCATACACATTAGATAGATCCGTATGGGTACACTGACATGCCTGGCCAATCTGTGTGTATGTCTATGGAGGATTTCACAAGATAGCCGTCCGTACAGCGTGCTCTGAAATACGGGGCCTACTAAATATAAGGTGGATGATCTGTCCGAGAATCTCTTGGTGTAGTGTAGGTAAACTAGTTAGTACAGACCAATCCTATTTTTTAAAATGTTTTATTCTTGGCATATATCCATAGTTGCCAACTTTTGAAAATGAAAAAGCATGGACACGCCCATCTTGTCGGTATGCCACGCCCCTTCAAAAAGCCACACCCACTCCACCTAACTGCATAACGGCTTTGGAAGAAAGCCAGGTAGATGCCCTTATAGCCAGGTAGTAGCCCCCCATAACCAAGTAGTGCCCCTTACAGGCCGGTAGATGCCCCCTTGTAGCCAAGTAGATGCCCCCTCTGTAGCCAGGTAGAGCCAAATTTGTAGCCAGGTAGATGCCCCCCTTTGTTAGCCAGGTAGGTGCCCCCCTTTGTTAGCCAGGTAGGTGCCCCCATTGTTAGCCAGGTAGTGCCCCATTGTTAGCCAGGTAGTGCCCCTATTGTTGCCAGGTAGTGCCCCCATCTGTTAGCCAGGTAGTGCCCCCATTGTTTGCCAGGTAGTGCCCCCATTGTTTGCCAGGTAGTGCCCCCATTGTTGCCAGGTAGTGCCCCCATTGGTTGCCAGGTAGTGCCCCCATTGTTGCCAGGTAGTGCCCCCATTGTTGCCAGATAGTGCCCCCATTGTTTGCCAGGTAGTGCCCCCATTGTTTGCCAGGTAGATGTCCCCTCTGTTGCCAGGTAGATGTCCCCTCTGTTGCCAGGTAGTGCCCCCATCTGTTAGCCAGTTTGGTGCCCCCATCTTTTTGCCAGGTAGTGCCCCCATCTGTTTGCCAGGTTGTGCCCCCATCTTTTTGCCAGGTAGTGCCCCCTCTGATGCCAGGTAGATGTCCCCTCTGTTGCCAGGTAGTGCCCCATCTGTTAGCCAGGTAGTGCCCCCATCTGTTGCCAGGTAGTGCCCCATCTGTTAGCCAGGTAGTGCCCCCATCTGTTAGCCAGGTAGTGCCCCCATCTGTTAGCCAGGTAGTGCCCCCTTTGTTGCCAGGTAGTGCCCCCTCTGTTGCCAGGTAGTGCCCCCTTTGTTGCCAGTTAGTTGCCCTCTCTGTTAGCCAGGTAGAGCCCCCTAAAGCTAATAAAAATAAAATAATAAAATCCACTCACCTTACCAGGCTCCTGCAGCATGGCCAGCTCCTGCCCGATCTCTTCAGCGGCGCAGGGGGAAGTGAGAGCAGCCACGCGTCACTCCCCTGCAGCCGCGCGTCACTTCCCCCTGCGCCGCTGACCTGTATGTGCGGTGCACACACCGGCGCCGTACATACAGGGGGAGGAGGGAGGAGGGAGCGATCCCTCCTGCCTCCTCCCCGCACAGTGAGACCGCGGGTGGGTGAGCGGCCGCTGCGGCCGCTTCACCCGCCTGTAGGAGCGGTCCGGCGGCGCAAGAGTAGCGCACCAGCGCTATTCTTGCGCCGCGGTAATTTAAAGGACCCCCGCCGCCTGCAGGCGGCGGGAGGAATGCCAACTCCCCCGGGAGGGCGGGAGGGGACCCCAAATAGCGGGACCCCTCCCCCCCCCGCCAAAAACGGGAGAGTTGGCATGTATGCATATATCTAACATTCCTTCAGCTACTTACTTCACATCTTATTAAGTTTATGCGGCTCCATTTGCCCTGTGCAGACATGGGGCCTAATTATTTGCATTGAATAAAATAGATAAAATAATCATCACACGTTTCACCTTATAGGTAAGGTTACCAGGACTGCAGAGTTTTGCACAGAAAATGCACTGGATTGGATATGGATGAGATTTGTATCCGCTGTACAAATCTTCCACATGGAAAATGACCTGTGGTATAGACTTTTAGATCCGCATCATGTCAATAAAATCTGTAGACAACTCTGTTCTTGAGCCAGAGCAAAATCTGCGACTGTGGATTTTAAACAAACCTTTTTTTCCTCCTAGGGACAGAGTAAAATTTTACTATGGAATCTACAAAGATTTTGCCATTGAAATCCGCGTCATCCGACGCGTTTTTAACAGGTTATTTTTTCTAAGGTACATGCTTACTGCCTGTGGATTTAGACACCTTACGGATTTGGTTTTAGAGGCGGTTTGCAGTTAGAGAGAGTCCAATTCATTCTAATTGGTTTTTGGGCACAGATTTGGGTTAAAATCCACATGCAATACCAGTACAAATGTTTTGGGTGTTTGTTGCATGAGAATTTTAGCCATTTCCACTGACATCAATAGTAAATTTCCATGCGTTTCCTGTGTTGAATATGACTAAAGAACATACATGCCAACTCTCCCGATTTGGAAAGGGGGTTCCCACTAATGGGGGTCACCTCCCGCCTCCCCTGACGAGTCGGCGAACCTCCTGCTGCCAGCAGGCAGCGGGGGTTCTTTAAATGACCGCTGCTGGGCCATTCCTACAGGCGGCGCCGGCGATTCTCACTGACTCTGTGCTATAAGGGCTACTACCTGGATAAAGGCAGCTACTACCTGGCTATAAGGGGTACTACCTGGATAAAGGGGGCTACTACCTGGCTATAAGGGGCATTACCTGGATAAAGGGGGCTACCACCTGGCTATAAGGGGCACTACATGGATAAAGGGGGTTACTGCCTGGCTATAGGGGGCACTACCTGGCTAGAGGGGGCATCTACCTGGCTAGTGGGGGCAACAACCTAGCTTTCTTCCAGAGCTGTTATGCAGTTAGGCAGAGTGGGTGTGGCACACCAACAAGATGGGCGTGATTATGCATTTTTTTTGCTGCAGCACGCTACGCGCACAGCCCCTTCAAATCTCCCACTTTCAAAAGTTGGCAAGAATGCTAAAGAATGAGCATCCCCTAAGTTTTTTGACCGTGCATCGGGTTTGAAAATTGTGTCCAAAAAAAACCTGCGCTGTACAACGCTGTATTTTCTATATGCAGTGTTCCACGAAGACTTCCCGGCAAAATCCGTGTGGAATCAGCCTAGAAATCCCTGTCGTGTGAACATACAATTATAATTTCTGCAGGGCTGCTGCTTCTTTTCCTTCAGACTTCTGTAGATTTGCTGCAGAGATTATCCATAGTAAATGCAACTACCCTAATAGTGCCTCAGCACTGCACCGCAACACACTACACAGCTCTTTGTAGTCCTGTAGATTACAAGTAGCAATGTGACCCCGACCGCCTCAGGCACATGGATATCTTCTACCCTTATTGTGTTCTTATTACAGGACGTATGGTATTCTTCATATTTCATTTGGCAGACTGCAGAAGAATTGAGCCAACATTAAATTTTCACTTCAAGCTGGAATGAATCAAGTAATTTAGCTTTCATGACTGTAACGGGGAGTCCAAGGTATCAGGGTTCTGGATTAAAGTCCAACGGTGGATTTTTATTGAGAACCCTGGTGCCTCAGACTCCACTTACTGCTGCGAGCAAGTGGAAGGTGGCACTAGGTTTGCACAGGGCTGGACGAGTGGCGCTTGAGGACTCTTAGGGCATGTCCCCACTGCACGGGTTCTCGGCCGGCTTTTCAGCCGGTTTGCGGTTTTTCAGACCGCCTGAAAAACCGGCCGAAAATGAGCACATTGGTGCTCTATGGAAAACCCGTGCAGAGTCCCCATGCAAGGGTTTTTTCCTGCCCGGTTTTTTTCCGCCCGCGGTCCGCTCAAAAAAAAATTGAGCAATGTCAATCATCTCTCTGTTACGGTTTCGGACGAATATAACACCTCAATGGGAGGGCTGTTCTCCGCTCATCGCAGAGAAAAGCCGTCCCCCCTGCGGCCGTGGGGACGGCCGCAAAACCGGACACATGCTGGTCGGGTAAACCAACCGGTATTTGTCCGCTGCCGTGGGGACGCAGCCTTAGCTTTCAATACTGCCCTTTTGGCGCCGATAACTTTAAGGGCGCGTCCCCACTGCACAGGACAAATACCGGCTGGTTTGCCGACCGGTATTTGTCCTATTTTGCAGACGTCCCCACGGCTGCGGGGGGGGCGGCTTTACTCCACGACGAGAGGAGAAGAGCCCTCCCCCCTCCCATTGAGGTGTTCATATTCCGTCCAGAAACCAGACGGAAGAATGAACATGCTCAATGTTTTTTGAGCGGCGGGCGGAAAAACCGCCGGGCGGAAAACCCGTGCCGTGGGGACTACTGCTCGGGTTTTCCATAGAGCACCATTGTGCTCCTTTTCGGCCGGTTTTTCAGGCGGTCTGAAAAACCGCACAACCAGCTGAAAAACCAGCCGAAAACCCGTGCAGTGGGGACATGGCCTAAAGGGTTTTGGTTTTATATAAATAAAGCTTTATCATTAGAAAGTTCTGCCGTTTATTAATCTCCATGCTGTCGGTGGCTGAGAACATATTCCACAATTAGTCTAAAAAACCTATACAAATCTATGCTCCTGCTTATTAAGAGGTTGATACAACTGCATGCAGTGCAGGCAATCCTCTGTGAGCTCAATACTTCAGCAATAGTGTAAACAGTTTACTGCAACTTATCAGTGGATGTAAAATGCACTATCAATCACTCATCAATGACATCTTAACAGAGTATTTCTATCTCACACATTGATGGCATATGAATAGGATATGCACGGTATTAGAAAAAACTTTTTTGATTTTGTTTTCTAGGAAATAGCTTTATTTGTTAGTACATTAACAAATAAGACTATTTCCTAGAGAAAAATAGTATATACCTGAGACAGAAGGAGGTCGGACACAGTGTATACTTGTGAGTTCTAACCTCATAGTCAAAGCACTTCTTGAATACTAATAGGATATGCCATCAATGTGTGATAGGTGCGGGTCCATATTGAGGAATGGGCCCTGAAAAGTTTCTTTTCAGAGCGGAGAGTAGGTGCACTGTGCACTGTCTCCATCATGTCCAAACGGAACTCCCATAGAACAGAATGAAGGGTACCCCGCAAGCGCCACATACTCAATGGGCACTATTAGCGGCAATATTCACTATAAAAGAAGACTAATGTATAAAACTTAACTTTTACTCAATAACTCAGTAAAGATGCCAAATATGCATATAAAATGTACAGACACTAGAAACAAATACATATAAGGGGGAGGAAGGAGTTTATATCTTTTAAACTCCCATGCTATGCCCTTTGTGGCCAAAAGTAGGGTAATTGTCCTAATAAGGGCGGCCCCACACTGGAACCTATGAACTAGCAATCCTTGCAATGACCCTGCGTCACTCCCAACACATTTCTATCCCCAATCTTGGAGACTTCATCAGGGGTGTCTGGAAACCAACCACAGATAGAAGCAGCAGTAGTCACAAACAGAGATAATGAAAGCAGTACTAAGGGACCCAGCCACAGATAACAACAGTGGTCACCAAAACAAATAATTATAGCAATACTAATGGTTGTGGTCAACTACCCTGAAAGTGGTAATATTGCACCTGTTATCCTAGGAAACTGTCTAAAGTTCCAGGAGTTAGTAGTTCACCTTTCACGGTGTTTACAGCTGCTAAATGGACTTTTAGGGGTTCACTTCTGAGAAAAGGGCTATTCCCAGAGGTGGGAACCGAATCTGTCACCCATTGAGGACATATCCTATCAAAATGCAATCAGTGTGTGAGATGTGCACCTACTAATACTAAGTGATCCTGGTGATACCTCTGCAGCTCCAGCTATTCACTTACAGAACAGATGACACAACTGCATTTCCATAAGAGTGTGGGGGAAAAAGAGTTCCTCTCTGCATCTACAGCATATCTGGCTGCTGCCTGGTAAAAATGATATATTGGAATTATTTCTCTAACAAATAATTGCTATGGTAATGATTTAAAGGGGTCGTCCAGTTTATAAAACTTATAGTAAAATAGGGTAAGGATGGGGGAAAACAGAAAATAAAAGTTGCTTACCCGCCGATCCCATGCACACAATGTTCTAAACACTTCTCAGAGACTATGTAAAATACACGACGTCATTCACACAACACACATTTTACTCTCATATTTTCTTGCTGGGATATAATAAAGTATAGGAGGCATAATTCTGCATCGGGCGCTACATGTCATTTTCGCGTTCTTGTAAGTGCGTCATTTTAACAACGCCACTTACGCATTTATGGTGCACATAGTACGCACCGAAAATAAGACGATGAGTAAACGTTCCCTCATGCGCCATAGTGAGGATCAAAGCCCAGAAGTGAAGAGGAGCGGGTTCCAGGGAGTTCTGGAGCAGCATCGGGGAACCGGGAGGGTTTCACTTTTTTCGATTTTTTTGCCCACCCTGGCACTATTCCACTAGAATTTTATCAAACCAGACAACCACCATTGAAGGCAGCAAAAATTAAATAAACAGCAGAAAAAGTACTCTAAGGCTATGTCTACACTGCATCGGACAAAAAACGGCTCAAAAGCGGACGTTTTTTCTCTGATGCAGGACCGCTGTTTTTGTCACCCTTTGTGACAAAAGCCGCGGTTGCTTCTCGTTTTCCTGACGTCTCCCATACAATAGTACTGCATGGGAAGACGGCAAGAAAACGTGAAGCGCCGGCGTATTATACAACATGTTGTATAATACGCCGCTGCCGAAAGACAGGCAGAGAAAAGACAGCAGCTCGTCTTCTCTATTGCTGGCTATGGGGCCGCATTAACGATCGTATCTGCGGCGCTTTTAAAAAACGAAAAGCACCGGAGATACGATCGTTTTCCTGTGCAGTGTGGACATAGCCTAATACTTTAGAACATAATAGTAATTAGCATATGTTAGTTAAGCACATGTGCTAATTAGCTCTAAACATGTATACAAAGTGTTAATATGTTCTACAGTAAAACTGTGCCCCCATCTAAAATCTGCAATATGCTCAATTCCTCAAGGGTCTTATCCAGAACCTTGAACAGCCCTCCTTACTAGCTTTATTGTTTGGCAATTTAGAACATCATCATGAAATCGTGTCATTTCATACAGCAAATTCTTTTATATACAAACGAATTAGTGAACTATACATTAGTCTAGATACGAGCAGACATTTTGGTGCATTCCACATCTGCACTGAACCAAATAAAGAAAGAGGAACTTTCAAAGAAGGAAATATATGCTTCATTTAGATCTACGGTAAACGACAACCACCACGTACCTCTCCGGGCCATTTTAGAAATTGTAAAAAAAAATTAAATTAAAAATTAAAAAAAAGAATAAAATCCTTGGCTTGGTTCAGCGGTCTTCAGGGAGACTTCATAATTCTCCATGTAGCAGCCCCACGTTCAAACAACGTCATTCTGCATCTTCTTAACCCATGAAATGCTGGGCTTTGCCTCCTTCCAGTGCAGAGAGTAGAAATGTGCAGATCCTGAAGCCTTGCTATGGTCGAATCACTGGAACCTGCTATTGAGCTGAGCAGACACCTGTTGCTCTGTGTCAGAGGATAGTTACTGTAATACACTATATAGTATACTTCCTGATTTTCACTCCTCCAATACTTCCTGTGTTCAGACTCATAAGTAGTAGTGACAAACACAGTGTAAGCACAGCCCCCTCCGGAGTGTCAGCTACTGAATGTATGGCCCCGTTTTATCGGATCACAAGAACAAATAATCCACCGGTTATCACTGTTCAGAGAGGCAAATACAGGAATAGAGTATTTTAAATGAGATTAGAATTAGATACATAGGCATTGCTTCTGGTCATAATAGGGTACTAGAATGAGGTCCAACAGGGCAGCACATGATGCCACATATAGGTACCCCCTCTATGATGCTCCATAGAATATAAGGACAATGGATGTTTATGTGGGACTACCCCTTTAAATAGATGCTACGTACATAGACATATTAACCCCTTAACACTGCAACCAGTTTTGACCTTCCTGATAGAGCCCCATTTTTTTTAAATCTGGCATTAGTCAATGTTTGTGGGAATTACTTTTTGATACTTTTACCTATCCATGTGATTGAGAGATTGTTTTCTCACGACACATTGTGCTTTAAAGAGAACCTGTCACATAGGTTATGCCCCCCTTGCTGAGGACAGCACAAGCTAGTGTCAGACCTGCTGTTTCCAGCGCTGTGTCCCTTATTCTGTAAGATGCTGGAGCTTTAGGCTATGTTCACACGGTGTAATTGTGGGGGGGGAGTACGCCCCGCAATTACACCGGAGTTCGGCAGCCCCATAGACATTCATTACTAGCGGTGCGTATTCACCGCTGGTAATTGACATGTCACTTATCTCCCTGCTCGGCGTATTTACGAGTGGGGAGAGGAGACGTAATCCATAGTTCTCTATGAGAACTGTGGATTACCGTAATGACTGGGACGTATTTCACCCCGTATTTAGCGCAGTACGCCGCAAAATACGGGGTGAAATATGTCCCAGTTTAAGCTGTGTGAACATGGCCTTAGAGTTTTTAGTGCTCAAATCTGCAGTTTTCAGCCAGAAAAGAGTCACGAAAAAGAGTCTGTTCTTTTCATACCCCGCAGCAGGGAGCAAGCTCTGCAAGGAAAAGGCTTAAGGGAGAGAAATGTTTTTGTTTTTCTTTACCGTCCCTGCCTTTCCAATCGCTCTATACACAGCACCTAATGAGTAGTGAATAGTAAGCTCAGGTGGAAGCCTTCCAGTATGGTGGTCATGTGATTGCCAGGGCTTGGTAGCTGCTGATGCAGTTTTACATTCACTCTGTCTTGTCAGGCTTTTGGGTGGTTCCAAAGCAGTGATTAGTATATAACTATATATATAACTATAACTAGCTGAGCTGTTACACTGACAAGTGCAGGAGAGCTAAACTTCAGTAAACAAAAACGTGCTGCGAGGACTGAACAAAAGTGCTTATCTGTAAACATAAGCTTGTTAGAGGTAATTAGTTTGCCCCAAAATGAGGGCGTGAGCTAATCAGATAACAGAGTTAATCATAGAAATCTGTGTGCACTTAGAGCAGATAAAGTCTCTCTTATTCCATGACTAACATATCAATAGACTAATGTATTTAGAAAAAGTCTTCAATTACTTGTCCCTTCAAGTTGAAAGCTATTTTTTCTTATGAGAAACCCCCTTTAAGGAGTCCGGTCAGGTTTTTCTCTGCTTGTTACTAAGAAATTCTGCCCCAAACATATAAACCTATATATCAAAGAGCTCAGCTTTTCTCCCTCTATCACATCCTGATAGGGTAGCATTCAGCACTTGATAGGTTCACTGTAGTCTCTAACTCCTAAACTAATAAAAGGTTGGGGGTGGGGAGGGATAGCAGGACTCTCTAAATCAGCCCTTTTGGAACGTTTCAGGCCATACTTGAGAAAATCATTCAGACAGGTTTCCCTTCTTGTTTTGTATTGCGGATAAATGGTGAAATAAAGGAACCTGGGTGAAGCTTGTTCATAAATGACTCCACCTTGAAGATAAAAGGTTACCTCACACAAATCATGTACCTGTCCCCTAATAAATTAGGATATGTGAATAAAGTATCTTTACTGTTCTCCTTCTCTACTCCATGGTAGAACCAAGAGACCTGGACAGCTTTTCTACAATGCTGCACAACTGTTAGGGGCAGCCGACTACTAAAAATTGCAGAGATAACAGTCATCCTTAGGCCATGTTCACACGGCTTATTTTAGGATGGATTTCAGCCCATATTTTGCGCCGTACTGCGCGAATTACGGGCTAAAATCCATCCCAGTCATTACGGTAATCCACAGTTCTCATAGAGAACTATGGATTATGTCTCCTCTCCCCGCTCGTACAATACGGCGAGCAGGTAGAAATGGACATGTCAATTATTCACGGCGGGATACGAGCCGTGGATAATGAATGTCTATGGGGCCGGCGAGCTGCCGGCACCCCTGCTCCCACTCCGGAGCACATGCCGTAATTGCGGGCGAAATCCGTCCCACAATTACGCCGTGAATAAGCCGTGTGAACATCGTCTTAGGAAAAAGCTTGGTTTTCTTTCACAAAGTATGTGCAATATATGAATCATCAGAAGAGAAAAGAAATAGCTAAAGAAGGAGATATGCCCCAGTATCTGGTTTGTATTCACAATGACTCTTTATTATTTCATAATGGTAAAAGACCTGGAAGCTTAAGCACCCTCTATTGGATGCAACAAATCCTCAATTTGCTTCTGACTCACTGAGTCTTTGGAAAGCAAAAGGGATGATAGCCAAGCAAGTGCTGCTCATCTGCAGACAGCTGCTTTGGGGTTTTGGCCCTCATCAGTGGCTGGATAGGTGAGAGGCAATGAGTGGCGCAGTGAGGAGAATTTCTCGCCTGGGGGGGAGCACCATATAGGTGTGTGGGGGTTTGAAATTGCTTCCAGCTCTTTTCCGATAATGCCTTGTGATATGCAGATGTTTAGTGAGGGTTCAAAAAGACCATTTCAAATCCCCACACAGCTATGTGGTGCTCTCCCCAAGGAGAGATATACCTCTTTCTGAGCCACTCATTGCCTCCCACTCAGCCAGCCAGCAAGCTCTGCTCTGCACTGACAACGGGCAGGAACCCTGAAACAGCTCTATGCAGATTAGTTATGTTGAAGCAAATAGAGGATTTGTTCCATCCAATAGAGGGCGCTTGAGCTTCCTGCTCTTTTCCGATAATGCCTTGTGATATGAGCAGAAGAAAAATCAATGCTTTTGAGCTGTGGTTCTGGAGAAAACTTCTAAAAATGTCATGGACTGCTGTGAGCACCAACAAAGATATTCTTCATCGTATAAGCCAAGACTGAAAAGAAAGATCACCTGACAGAAACTGATCTATGTTACGCCTACGACTCGCATAGTCAGCAGGCACTGACCTGCTCTTCCCTGTGTCAGGTCAACTCGTGGAAGCTGACCCTCTCTACTTGCTGCTACCTTCAGCACTGCTACATCCTCCTGTTACTGAATAGTCTTCACCTTGCAATAGGGTGGCCAGGCTAGATTCTCCAGTTATTTGTAACCACAGTGTCTGGCAGTGTTGTGCTTCCCTAGCCTATCCCCTGCCACCTGTGGGTATATTAGGCAGCTCTTCCTTCCACACCTACTATTCATATGCGCTAATATCCAACAAAGGTAATTGTGTTTCTTTATCTCTCATTATTGACCCTGGCTTGTTACAATTGTCCAGTCTGATCTCTCAGCTCTTGCCCCCAAGCTAGGGTTTTTGTTTTGTTTGCTCCCCTGCCCTAAAACCCTGAGTTTTTTGCTTTGCCCCTTTTGTCTTGACCCCTTTTTGGTCAGGGGCACTGGTTCGGGAACTGTTTCTGGTGGGGGGCACCTGGGGGACTACCCTAATAGCCAAGTCTGTCCTCAACATCAGGGGGGCTTTGTGAAGACCAGGAGGATTTTGGGTTACCCCCCTTTCCAGGGGAAGGGGGCCCTTTCCGGGCAACACAGCAGGGGTTCTCCCCAATGCTTTTACAGAAATTTTTGGTATTTTTTTGGGGGCCAAAAATTTTGACCAGAAAAGGAGTTTGTATCAGGATGGTTAATGGCAATAAGAATCCAAAGAGATAAAAAGACCCATCAAGAATAACATGGGAATGAGCATCAAGGAACTGAAAAAAGAATCGGATACAACTGAATGGATAGAAGAGACATTGAGCTGCAGTTAAATAAATTTAAATTGAAAATATTTTGGTTTTAAAAAAATTTTTCCCTTAAAAAGGGGAAGTTGTGATCAGCCCTTGGGGTTTATAGAATCAAATTTAACAGGTGCACACTTTGAGGGACTAATCAAAAACCCCCCCATGTTAAAGGGTGTCCCCCCAAACCATTTTTTGACTGTAGGGAGACACATTTGTCTTTTTTACTCCTAAATTTGGTTTCCCTTTCTCACACGCTTGAGCCCAAATCTTAAAAAATAAATGTATTTTGGGTTCTCTTTGTTCACGGATATGCTTCCTTTTAATTAAGTCTGTAGTTTTGGTTTGTCTTAACCCAAATGTTTGGGCTTTCTTGGTCATCTTTTGAGAGGCCCCTTTCCCTGAGATGACACCCTTTAAAGCCCAAAATTTGATGTAGTGTGTGCGGTAAAAACCTGAGAATTTGATCGGCAGCCCCCCCCCCCTCCTCCCCCCCCTTTTAACCTCTGCAGCAATGTGAAAAGCCGCTTCATTTTAAAAAAAGACAATCTTTTTAATATGCACTGAAAACGTGCACTAAATTCCCTTTGGGCGATCATTGTCCTGATTTTGAACCTGTCTTGTTAAGTAACTTTTTGGTCTTGGCCCCTTGCTGGGGGTCGTTTCAGGGTGTTGGAAATTTTCTTTTTTTTAACCTAGGCCTTCTTTTTTAAAGGGCAACAATTCTTTTTCCCCAGATCCTCAGACATTTCTTTGCTAGGGAGGGGGCCTGTTGAAATTTCCCCAGTTTTCATTTTGAAAAAGGTGTGAAGTATAGCCCCAATTTTTTTTAAAAACACCTGTCCCCATTCACATCTGAGAACCTTGTAAGACTTTCCCGGGAATTTTGGGACATTGAGGGCTGGTGTGTTGAGTTTTTTTTCATGCAGGGGAATCACTGCATTTTTATGAGTAAACCCACCAATTAGATTTAAAAACCCTTAAAACTTTTATTTTTTTAAAAAAAATAGAACCCTCCACAAAAAAATATTTTCAAAATTTTTAAAAACCCCTTAACGCCCTTGGGCTTTATCCAAGGGTCCGGGGTTTTTTGGGGGGTTAACGCCCCGGGGACGTATGGTTTAGTCCTGGGGAAAAGGGTGCGAACTCAAAAGGCAGGGGGTTCCCCGCGATCGGCGCGGGGTGTAGCTGTATATTACAGCTAAATTCCCGCACCATGGGCCCCGACCCCCGGATCGTGGGGGGGGGGGGCGGATACCCCGTAATTTATCGGGGCCCCCCATCGGGGTCGAAATTTTAAAAAAAAGAGCCCCCCCGGGGAGTCGCTCCCCCTGTGTCTCTGCCCGGCGGCAGCAGCCCCGGGAAATGGGGGAAACCCGTGGGTCCTCCCTCCTTACAGCCCTCCACGGAAGGCAGGAATGTTTCCCGGGTTGTTGTGACGTAAAAGACGCTCCGGCCTGCCCTGGGGAAACCCCCCCGGGCCCATCGTGACTGAATTTGTCATAGGAACCAGTCATAGAAAACAAGTTTTATGCACTGATTCCTATTGAATGAGAAAAAATTCTAAAGATCTCTCATTAAAACCCCTTTTGGGGGGGAAAAAGTAAAAAAAAAAAGTGAAAAAAAAGTGAAAAAAATAAAAAAAAGTGAAAAAAAAGAAAAACCACAAACACGAAAAATAAAAAAAAAATAGGTACACCCCCCCTTTTCCCCTTTAAAAACCCCCAATCCCCCCAAAAAAAGATCAAAAAAAATAAATAAAGGTCCCCATTTTTGGTTTCCCCGCGTGCTTTAACGACCCTGCCCAAATAAATCTGTAATTTTAAATTTAAACCCCGTCGGTAAAACAAACGTAAAAAAAAAAAAAAAAAAAAAAAATCACAAAAAATTAAAGATTATTTTTTCATCCCGAGAAAATAAAAAGGGAAATTTAAAAAGCGATAAAAAAAATTTTTTTAAATAATTTCAAAGTTGTCCCAATTTAAAAACGTAATTTTCATCCCCCCAAAAAAAAAAGTTTTTTAAGCTTTTGTATACGGAAAAAAAAAAAAAAGGTATAGTTTTCTCAAAAGGGGATGGGCAAATGCTAAAAATATTGTTTTACACACTAAAAACACTTTTTTTTTTTTTTAAAGGCTTCAACAAAAAAAAAAAACTATATAAAAGGGTATCGCCATAATCGAAAGGGGCCCCCAAAGAGTAAAGCAAAAACTTATCACGGTTTTCCCTGCCCCGGTGACCCCCTTTTAAAAAAATAAAAAAAAAAAAAACACAAACTGGATTGCGGGTATTTTCTTCCCCCCTGGCCCCCAAAAAAAATTTGGATTTAAAAGAAATTAAAAAAGCCTTGTCCCCCAAAAAAATGAAACTAAAAAAAAACGTCAAATCCTTCGCAAAAAAAAAAAGTCCCTACACGCCCCAAGCACAAAAAAAATTTAAAATTTTATGGCCCCTAAAAATAGGGTGATGAAAAAAAACCGTATTTTCCTGGTTGAAAAAAAAGTGTTTTTTTTTTTGTAAAAAGCGGGTTTAAAAAAAAAAAAAAAATATACAAATTGGGTTTTCAGTGAAAATCGTTTTGACCGGCTGAGTAAAAGTACCATGTCATATATCCCGAAACGTGCCCCGCTATAAAAAAATAAAAATAAAAAAAAACTACCAAGTTTGCTGTATTTTGTTCAAAACACCCTCAAAAAAACCCTTTAAATAAAAAGCTCTTTTGGAAACCACTTTAATGGTTTTACCAATAAAAAATTCAATATCCCCCCAAAAAAACAACCCCAAAACACAGCTCTTCACACAGAAAAAATAAAAAAGTTTTGGCTGTCGAATAGGAAAACATAAAAACGCAATTTTTTTTGGGACGTTTTTCAAATGTGAAAAAAGTAAAAAAAAAAGAAAAAAACTATAAAAAATTTCTATATCATTGAAAGTGTACCGAACCCCCTTAGTAAAGTTATACATCATTTAATGCAGGCAAAATTTGCGGGTAAAATTAAATACTAAAAAAAACAAGGGGTTTAAACCCTGCTTTTTTTCCCCCCATTTTTCATTGCCCGTTGCTAAAAAAAAAACTATGGAAAAAACCTGTGCACCCAAAAAAGGCACGGGTCCCCCCCCTTTTGGATGAGTTTCCCTGGGGGGTTTTTTTTGAACCCAAAAAGGGGGGCGCTTCTGGAAGGTTTCCCCCGGTTCTGTACTTTGGGGTCTTTTGCAAATGCGCCCAGGGCCCCACCAAAATCTGCGTTCCAAAACCCAAATAGCGCTCCCCCCTTTTTATACCCCCTTTGTATCCCGCCCAATCAGGGGTTTACACCCCATGTAGGGTATTGCCAACTTGGAAGAAAGAAAATTCCCTTAAAAAATTTTGTGGGGTTTTTTTTTTTTCCAGGTTTCCCTTTGAAAATATGTGAAACTTTTAAGTTTTAAATTGCGGGTTTTATTGGAAATTTTTTTTTTTTATTTTTTACACCCCTTATGAAAAAAAAAAATTTGGGGAATCCCCTTGTGGGGTCTATATACTCCAATGCCCCCCCGGTTTATTCTTTAAAGGGGTGTATTTTCCCAAATATGTGGTTATTTAGGGGTGTTTTTTTTAAAATTTTTTTTAGCACCTTTGGGTGTCCCCAAACCGGGAAATGGCCCCCTAAATAAAATCGTAATTAAAAAATGAGCCCCCGACCCGGTAGGTGCTTCCTATTCGGGGCTTATGGTTGAGCCAAATACTGCACTAGGGCCTTTTTGGGGCATATCTCAAAAAACCCCCAAAGAATGGGGGGAAATTAAATTTTAAGTTGCATTTCCCTAGTCACTTTTTACCGTTTTTCCCCAGGGGAAATAATGGTAAATATTGAAAATTCTGAAAAAAATAGTAAAAATTTTGGGGAAATTTCCCCCTCCACTTTGCTTTAATTTCTGTAAAATATCAAAAGGGTTATAAAACTTCCTAAATGTTTGAAATTTTCTTTAAAGGGTCTAGTTTTTTTAGATGGCATTTTTTTTTGGGGGGTATCTAACATGCGGCCCCCAAAGCCCGTCAAAATGGAGGGGTCCCTAAAAAAATTTTTATTTTGGCTTTTTTTTCTAAAAATTGTTAAAAATTTTAATTATTTTAATTTCTAAGCCCCCTTAAGGTCAAAAAAAAAAAAATAAAAAATTTTAAAAACAATGAGCCAAACCTAAAAGTGGACTTATGGTAGTTTGCTATTTAAATAAATTTATTTTGTGGGAAAAATTTTATCTGTTTTGCACGCAGAAATTTTGCAACTTTAAAAAATCGCTTTTTTTTTCCAAAAATTTTTTTTTAAAAAATTTTGATATTTTTCACAAAAAAACCCGGGGATTGTATGGATAAAAAATTTCCCTTACTAACTTAAAGACAATGTGGTCACGGGGAAAACAATCTCTGAATCACTTTGGTAGGAAAAATTTGTAAAAAGTTTTTTCTCACTTAAATGGCCCACATGTCAGATTTAAAAAATAGGGCTGGGTAAGGAAGGTTTCAAAAACGGGCCCTGGGCCCTTTTTAAGGGGTTTTAAACTAAAAAAAGGGGGGTTTCCAAACCCCAAAAAAAACCCCACCACATTTAGTCACTGTTTAGATCTAATGTGATCCCTGTCTTCCAATAAGGGTGATGGTATCAATACATGTTTCCAACAATGTCTGTAAAGCAAAGGATAGTTATTGGTTCCTTTCGCTACAAAGCTCCTTCTAGGGAACTGTCCCTTAGCAGAGTAATATGCCTTGAAAAGGGGGGCCCCCACAGAAGTAACCTTTTCCTTACTCTTTAGGGCTCACCCTTTTGACAAACAATAACAGTAGGGAAACCCTTAAAGGGGGTTTTTGTCCAGGAGCTGGACTTAAACGTGGGGGGAAAAAAAAAAAAAAATTACTTTTATAGTGAAAACTCAGCAAGGGTAAAACCTAAAAAATGTGTAGAAAAGGATAATGGGGCCTCAGTTCATAAATTTTAGAAGGGAGCTTAATATAGGGGAAGAAAGTCCCCAAAAACTCCTCCCCCATTCTCCTTTTCCCATTTTAAAATTTTTACTATTAAGGGGACCCCCAAAAGAAAACAAAAACTTTAAATTTGAAAGAAACCCTAAAAAATATTTGGTAAATCAATCAAATCAATCAATGTAGACAAAAATTGAGGGCCCGCCCAAATTTACCCCTCTTTATAAAAGCTATGCCTGACTACTTTACAAATTTTTGGTTAAAAAGTCATATCTTCAGGGGTTGCCCAATTTAAAAGGAATTTTTTTTTTTAAAAACGTATTTACCGGGGGTCGTTTGGCCGGGTTTTTTTTCGGGGGTGTTTTCCCCGGGGTTTTAAAAAAGGGCTGTTGGGCCCCCCCCCTTTGTTCTGCCCGAAATGGGCCCGGGGGAACTTTCTGTTGCGGGCCCACACGGCCAAACCCCAAAATTTAACTGGTCAGCGTCGCCCAAGCCCAAAGACTTCCCTTGCGTCGCTACCTCTTCTAAGCCCACAGCCCTTTACTCTGCCGGTGCTGTGGGGGCCCGGTATGCTGCCGGAAAGGGGCGTCTCCGCGTGGCAGTGTTTTTAAATCATCACCCCCCCACCAGCGCGGAAAAACGCTGTTCTGACAGCTTAAACCCGGCCGCACAGCAAACCCGGGAGAGTGACGGCAGAAGAGGAGGCGTTTACAGGTAAGTTTATTTTTATTTTTTTTTAACTTTTCCTTTTACAGGGGAGCGGGGCTGTTTTTAAAATATACAGGGGGCTATGTTTGTATAAAATTTTAAAAGGGGACCCTTTTCAGTATAAATTATACAGGGGACTTTGGGTGTTATAAAAATTATACAGGGAAGCTGTGCTGTTCTAAAAGGGGGGGGGTGTACTGTTATAAAATATTTCAGGGGGGCTGTTGTTTTTATAAGATATAAGGGAGCTGTGCTGTTATAAGATATTTCAGGGGGGTGTGCCCGTTATAAGAAAACAGGGGAGCTGTGCTGTTTTTAAAATTTTTACAGGGGGGCTGTGCTGTTATAAGGTATAAGGGGAAATAAGCAGCTATAAATTTTAGAGGGGACCTAGGGGCTATGAATTATAACGGGTACCTATTACCCATGGGGGAAATTAAAAAGGGGGGCCTATTTACCTTTTGAATTTATTTAAAGGGGGGGGTATGTAACTTTCTAAATGTTTAGGGGGCCTATAAAATTTTAAAACCCAACTATGGGAAAAGGGGCCTATATATCTGCCTAATTTTTGGAAAGGGGCCCCTTATATACATACCTTTTCCTAAAAGTGGGATATTTACCTGGATTTCCCATCTAAGAAGGGGACCCTTTTTTCTACCTATGAGGGGGCCCTATATTCCCATTTAATATAAACAGGTTTTAGAAATGGGTGACCCGTACTAAAAATCTATTTCCTGAAACCCCCAAAGCTCATGGGTGAGAAATGCCGGGGATGGGTTTCAAGCCCCACAATATGATCCTTTTGGGGGATGGGGCACAGGCCGTAGCAAATTTCAGGGGGGGTGGTCCTTTTTTTTTTTTTTTTTTTTTCCCCAGGACACTTGCTGTTACTGTGTATCCCCCACCTATACCAATAGGGAGTTTAACAGAAATAGGGATTTGGGACAAAACAGCCTACCCCGCCGGCCCGTTTGGGGAGACGGCCTACTTGGGGTGTATCTGACTTGCGCTGCCCATGGGGGGAAAGCTCAAGGGTCACCCCAATACTGTTCCACTGATAACCCTGCCCACACGGCACGGGAAAACAATTTTGCCCCCATTTCGCTCATTAGTATAAGCCGGCCGTTACCGACTTAAGCAGGGTCGGGGAACCCAAAACCCGGGTATAAAACTAAACCCAGGAAAAAAAAAAAAAAAATAGGGCGTGTGAGGCCGTGATCAAGCAGACAATCATTTAAAGTTTATAGTTTTAAATTTAGCCTTAAAGGGCAACTAGACGGAAAAATTGTAAAGATCGAAAATAATATAAGGTCAGGAGGGGGTGCAAATACAATTATGGATTACAGACAAAAGGCATTAAAATAACCCAGTTACCTTTTTTGTTGGGGGACCGGGCCGCATGGGGGATATGGGGCCTGGCTGCTGGTGGGATGTCCTGGAATGTTTCTTAGTGGCCCCCCCCCTGGATCAACGAAAGAGCCAACCCGGCTCTGGGTTTAATTTGTGAGGGGACAGCCCAAATGGCCGCCCCCTACAAACCCCCCCGGGACGGCCTATAACCCTCCCACTCAGGGGAGGCAGTTTTTTGAAAAAACCAAAAAAGGACATAACACTCAGGGCCTTGGCACAGAACCGAGCTTTTGCATCAAGAACCGGCGGATCTACCCCAACCCTGATATGAGACACGCCTATCTTATGGACTCCCGGGGCCGTTGTGGGAACTCAGTCCCCCCGCCCTTGGAAACCTGGGGAAAAGGGCCTGTGGGCGGGGGGGTTCCATTTTTGGATATGAACCGCCATGCACCATTGAGCTGGTGCCTATAAAACGATATAAAATCGGAAAACGACCCGACTGGGTTTTGGATTAGCAAAGTCTTTTAAGCTTGCGAGTTGGACCAGTTTGTTCTTTCTAATTAGGTTAATGAGGGTCCTTTTTGGTTGACCCCCTTGTGGCACTTTTCCCACGAGGCATTGGGGGAAAAGAGCTGTGCGATTAACATGTAAATTGAGCTTGTCCTGGGTGGGGGGGGAAACGTGTTCTGACTAGATTTGGTTTTGGGGAAGGTCTGTATTTTGATCAATTTTCTTCACGGGACCGAAAAGGAGCGCTGGAAAAGTGAGGATTCTAAGATTGTGGTGTGGTAAATTCTGCGAGCGATTGATGGTCGGGAGAAGTCATCAGGCGGTCTGGGCTGAAAGGAAAAAAACAAGAGAAAGAAACCTCTCTGATAGAAAAGATGTCCCCGGGCGATCACCCACAAAACACACATAATCACTTCTATGTCTGTGTACACCTGATAGACTAGGGTGGTAGTCATATAGGGTCATGGTCTGGAGTTTTATTTAGGCATTAGGTGGTGGGGAATTTGAGTTGAGGTTTGGTATTGTGGGATTTTTTAGTAAAAATATGAGGGAAATACTGTGGTGTATCTGCTCCATGTATGATAGATTTATTGGTGACCGTATATTTAAAAGAAAAACACTTTTGTACATAATGAGTGGTCTTGAAAAGAAATTTCTCAGTTCTGATTTTCGTTGTACAGTGACTGCTGAGATGATGGACAGGATCTACCTGCCGCATCTCGCGATGTGCCATGAAAAACAGCATGTGAACCTAGGCCTACTGAGAACAATGAAACACAGAGGGCCCGAGCCCTGGATTTTTTAGGACCCTAGCAACGCCCCTGATATTTACAAAAATGTGGTGGTATGCTCTATATCCTAATCATGGAGCATCTTCTGGAGTCCATTCACTTAAATGTTCGGCTTTTGCAGACGACCTTCTATAAAAAATCACAATCCTCTTACTTCCCCTCCCTTCCTTGTTTGCCCCAGCTGGCGCGATTCAGGGGTTTTTAGTTTTGGTTACAAAATCAACAAAGCGAAATCGACCCTTTAAACTTTTTCGATTGACCCTTCCATTATCACGCCAAAAGGGGGAAACCCCCCTTTTTCCCTTCCCGGGCCAGGGGTTTCCCAAATTTGGGGGTCTTCTTTCCTTTTTGACCTATCCAGGCAATTTGAACAACTTCGCCCCCTTTGTTTACCAAGACACATCTATTTTGGGGGCCGGGCCCCCAAAAGGGGACTTCTCCGGGTTTGGGTAAAAAATGAAATTCGGAAAATGTCTTTTTCTTCCGAAATTCTGTATCTTCTTCAAACTTTTCCCACCCTTTATTCCAAAAGGACCTTCTGGATCAGAGCCCCAAGCAAAATTTTTTTCCCATGACTTTTCTGGTTTTCTCGCCCCCCAAAAATTCCCGACGAGACCCCTTAGCTAGACCTAAAGCCGCCGGTGGGGGGGGGCCCTTTCCCGACTTTTGGGTTTCTATTTTTTTGGCTGCGGCCTATCCCGGTTCGTTTTTTAAAATTTTCATAAAATTTTCAGGGGAAACTCGGGGTTCACTTTGCTCGGGCCCCCAATGCCCCTGGCCCTTTGATGCCCCCACCCGTGGGCCCCCGAGGCGGCCTTTTCGGAACCAAATGCATGTTTTTTAGTACGACCCATACCTTGGATTATCCGTAAGGGCAAAAAATTTCCAAAGCCTTTTGGGACCAAAAAGGCCCCCTTGTTCCCATTTTCCCCGAAAAACCATTTTTTTCCCGGGCCCGGTCAGCCCGTAGGTTCTTAGTAGCTCAAAAACGTGTCCACCCCCTCTCCACCCACATCCATGTCGGGGGCCCAACCTTACTCCCCGCTCTGACCTTTTGGGGACAGTCCCTCCCCCCAGGAAACTATTTGAGTTTTTCCCAAACTGAACATTTTTTTTCCAAGGGTTTTTTAAAAAGCCCAATTTAAGAGAGGGCCCTAACGCCGGGGGGAGAGCCTTTGTCCCCCTCCCTTCTGCCCCCAAAGGCATCTGATTTCTCTTTTCTATCGGGGGGGCTCCTTTTTTCCGCTGCCCAAATCTTTTTCCCTTTTTTTGGTGCGGCCTGGGAGAGAGAGCTACAAAGATTTTTCACAAAGGGTCAATGGGGGAAATTTTTTTCACCTCACTCACAAACGGAAATTTGCTTGCAGGTCCCGGGGAGACTTGTTACAAGTTCCTCTCCAGAGGTATAGGGCCCCGGTGCTCCCCCACCAGTGTTCCCTTTTTCCCAAAACACTTTGCTGGCCTGCAACCGGAGCCTGGTACCATGGTGAAATTGGGGGGGTTTTGGGGTGGCCCCCCGGGCGCTTTGGGGGAAACTTTTCCTTTCAGGCAAAAACTGTTTTGCACGGGATTTTCTGTTCCGGGCTCTCCCGAAGCCACGTTGTTATTTAAAGTTCGCTTCCCTCAAAATAAATATGAAAAAAACTTTACTCAAGCACCTTTTTCAGGGGCCCAAAAATGTTCCCTACCCCGACACTGGCGTCAAAATTCCCCCCCCCCCGTTGGGGAATGGAAAAGAGGGGTCCCCCCTTTCTTTTTTCCCGACGGAAGAGTTGATTAATTTCCCTCCGAGGAGCCCCTAATTTTTTTCCCCGTCTGGAACCCTTGGGTCCCTCTATCAATCATCCCCCGCCTTTTAGGCCCTTTTCGGGGTTTAAAAAAGTCCCTTTGGGTTTTGGGTCCCGCCCTTGGGGTTCATCATCTTTTCCCCCCATTAGCTGGCCTTTTTTCTATTTCACCTCGCTGCTTCCCCCCGGGGTCCGATGGACCGAGAGGCCCCCCCCTCCTCTTTCCCCCCCCCCCCTTTTTTTTTCCCCCTTTCTCTTTCTTTGTTTCTCTCTTTCCCTTTTTTTCTCTCCTGTTTTTTTCTTCATGAAGCAGCCAATTTTTACTCTCCCAATATTTATTGCTCCCTTTCAATGTGTGTTTAAATTTGCCCTTTTTTCTTTTTATGGGAAATTTCCTTTTGGACGGGTCTCTATCAACCTGTGTCTTTTTGGACATAGGCCCTGTCTCCCTGCCTTTTTAGCTTTAACTGTTCCTGGGTTTTTCATTTTAGATACTTTGTTTTTCCGGGGTCGTCATCACTGTATTTCATTATTGATGTGACTGCGATTTTTGGGTTTTCTTTTAAAATCTTTGTTTTACAGAATGTTTCTTTAAACAACTTGAAAAAGGTTTTTGCATGGCTAAATTTATTTTTAGGTTTTTTTTTTTAAAAAAGAAAATTTTTTAAAAAACTTAAATTTAAAATAAAAGAAAAATGTGGGGGTGTACTCACTTTTGTGAGATACTGTATTTTAACTGCAAGCTGGATAGCACAGTGCGGCTCTTTCTTTGGATATTCTTTGCACTGCAGTGGCAGAGCACTAGTCAGCCCTTCAGTGCAGCGTGCACCCATCACTTTAACATTGTTGTGCTGCCTGCAAGTGTGATATCCATAAGAAGAGAGAGTGAGAGCAATGAAAACTTATTATTTTAATATAAATATTTTTCAAGTAGTAGAACTTAGATTGCACCTGTGTTGAGATATCTAGGGCTTTTGTTTCCTGAAGGAGGGATTTGCAGAAGCATTGCAAAACAGCATT
This sequence comes from Phyllomedusa bahiana, assembly GCA_025379985.1. NCBI lineage: Eukaryota > Metazoa > Chordata > Amphibia > Anura > Hylidae > Phyllomedusa > Phyllomedusa bahiana. Next base: position 29,560 of record JAODAL010025659.1, on the reverse strand, counting down.
GGAAAAAAGGTTTAAAGCTAAGCAAAAGAGCGAGTGCCCGAGCCTCCTAGTGTGTTTTGTGTCTAAAGTATGATTTTTGACTTAAGTGTGAGACTTAAGATTGTTGGGCTTTTAAATTTTGGGGGGTTTTGAAGGGCCAGTATAGTATGATTTTTCCTTTATAATGTGGTCTCTCTCTTATTGTAACATTCCCATAGTTCCTTTTTGACAATACCATCCAGGTACACCGTCAATGTTGCAATCCTTGAACAAACATTTGATGGTGCCTATTGCTATGCGAGATATTTGCACACTACACATCTGGAAGCCCGGATCTGAATGAGCAAGTGATAACCGTGAGATCCGTTGGCTACTTGGAAGTGAGTTTGCTGCTCACTGAGCAAGCACTTGCAGGGGTTGATCCTGGGGAGGGTGGTAGCATGGAGGGAAGGGACATGACACAGCGGGTGACAGTCAAAAGAAGGTAAGGGAAGAGTTCAGGGGGGCTATCCTGACGGACACCCCAAAAAATTTGTAAGATTGGCAGATAGGGGGATTCAGCTCAGAAAACATTGCGCAGCAAGACACACCCCTGTCGCTCCAGAAAGGGGGAATGGGGAGTGAAAAGGCAGTCAGAGGTGCTATAGTTGAGGACTCCATTTTCGGGAACAACGGGGAATCTGTCAAAAGCCGGATCGTCGAACAGTATGTTTTTTACCGGGGCCCATTTCTACATACGTGGATGGGGTTGAAAGATTGCTGGGGGGGGCGGAGAACCAGCTTCATGGGACTTTTGTACCAATTAAAAATTTAAGGTGGGGTGGAGGTCCTAAAAACAATTTCAGGACTTAGGCCAAAAGCCAAGGCATGGACCCCAAGGAATTTTTTCAGAAATACTGCTGCACCAAAGGCCACACCAGAGAAGCACAGGAGATTAGGAGGGAAACACAGACAGACGCTGGCAGGTTTTGAAAGGGGATGGATATTTTCAGTCCAACTGCTTTGACCCCCTTAAATGGCTTTTTATTAACAGTTTTTGGCCAGTTTTTTGTGAAATATTACCATGTATTTTGTGCAGCCTGTACTTATATTAGGATAGAGATCTTTTTTAGTAACTCCATTTGTATTTGATAGGTGCAAAACTTACCTTTTATTATCCGTACACAATTTAATTCGTTTTTTTTTCACTTTGGCGCAGCTCAGTTTTGTTCAAAGACCCACTTTGTACTTACAATAGGATACAGAACTTTCTAGTCACCGCAGGTGTATTTCATAGGTGCAAAAACCAGCTTTTATTATCTGTACACAATTTAATTAGGTTTTTTTCACTTTGGCGCTGGCCATTTTTGTTGAAAGACCCATCTTGTACTTATATTACCATACAGAAATTTGCTAGTAATTGGTATTGTATTTCATAGATGCAAAAACCACCTATTATTATTAGTGTTGAGCGATTATTATCGACAAAGTTGAAATCGGCACGGTTTTTACGTTGATCGGAATTTTCCGATCATGCGATAATTTAGGTGAGAATCTGCGCATAATCTATTACTATCGCCCCATTTTTGGTGCTTCCTGTAATTTTGGCGGCCAGCAAATCAGCTTACAGAATAGAGCAGGGTGAGCTGGCTGTGCGACGTCATGACTGGGATCTGTATGGTTGCGATTGGCTGGAAAAATCACATGACCTCTTTTTTACATAGAACAGCCCTTCCTGTTCATGATCAGTGTGTGTCTGTGTCTCATAAGAGCAGGACGTGTGCTCGGTCTCTCTCAAAACAGCTCAGCGAAACTGTTCTATTTGTTCACAAAGACATCTATGCTTTTAGCTGTGAACATTAGAACTTAGGTAGATTAGAGATTTGCAGATTTTAGTTATTTAGGCTGAGAATTTTAAAGGAGCATCTAGCGCTGTACAGCCGCGGGGGGAAGAGGAGGGGACCGGGGGCTGCGGGCGAACACAGACAGACAGGCTCTTTAAAGGAGAGTGGATATTGTGCTGCCCAGACTGTGTTTTGATTTTAGACCATGCCTTGCAAATGTTTTTTATTAACTCTATTTGGCCATTTTTTTGGTGAAATATAACTTGTATGTTGTGCAGCCGGCACTTAAATTTGAATACAGCAATTTTGTCATCACTGCAGGTGTATTTGATAGGTGCAAAACTCCACTTTTATTATCCGTATACATTTCAGATAGGTGTTTTTTTCACTTTGGCGCAGGCCAGTTTTGTCCATAGAGCCACCTTGCACTTAAATTTGAATACAGCAATTTTGTAGTCACCGCAGGTGTATTTGATAGGTGCAAAACTCCACTTTTATTATCCGTATACATTTTAGATAGGTGTTTTTTCACTTTGGCGCAGGCCAGCTTTGTTCATAGATCCACCTTGCACTTAAATTTGAATACAGCAATTTTGTCGTCACCGCAGGTGTATTTGATAGGTGCAAAAAATACATTTTATTATCCATATACATTTCAGATAGGTGTTTTTTTCACTTTTGGGCAGGCCAGCTTTGTTGATAGAGCCACTTTGCACTTAAATTTGAATACAGCAATTTTGTAGTCACCGCAGGTGTATTTGATAGGTGCAAAAAATACCTTTTATTATCCGTATACATTTCAGATAGGTGTTTTTTTCACTTTGGCGCAGGCTAGCTTTGTTCATAGATCCACCTTGCACTTAAATTTGAATACAGCAATTTTGTCGTCACCGCAGCTGTATTGATAGGTGCAAAAAATACCTTTTATTATCCGTATACATTTCAGATAGGTGTTTTTTTCACTTTGGCGCAGGCCAGCTTTGTTCATAGAGCCACCTTGCACTTAAATTTGAATACAGCAATTTTGTAGTCACCGCAGGTGTATTTGATAGGTGCAAAAAATACCTTTTATTATCCGAATAGTTTTTAAATAGCTGTATTGCACGTGGTGCGGCCCTAGTTTTTTCAAATAGCCACGTTGTACGACAATTCTGATAGAAAAATTTTCTAGCAACTGTTCTCGTTTGTCATTGCTGCAAAAAACACAATTTCTCATCCGTGTAACTTCTGAATAGTTTTATTGGGCTCGTTGAATCTCAGTTTGGCGCAGATAGCGCACTTGTATGATATTTTGTTGAAAACTATCAATTCCTAGTCCTACTGGGCAGTTGTAAATCCCTGGGACTGAAGGAGGAACACTGTTGATTTTGTCTTACGGTTCTTCCACCAGACCGCATTTCACAGGTATTCGCAAGAAACATTTCAGTTTCTAATCCTAGTTGGCTGTAGGAAATTAGAGGGATTTAAGAATAGCTGTGATTTGCCATCTTTTAATAAGAGACTTTCCAAAACTCTTCCATACCTTCTCAAATTTTTATCTTTCTGAACATGGAGCGAAATGCAGGTGGTAAGCGAGCAAAGAGGGGGGTAGGACATGGAGGTAGAGTTACGAGAGAAGGTGCTCCTTCCAGTGCTGGCGGCAACACGCAAGCCAGCGGATCGTCGGTTGCAGGACTGTCAGGCCGCCGGCATCCCGCACATGCGTGGACGGGTATAAATTACCCGTTCGCGCTGCCGGTGATACTGGCGGCGGTCACTTCATCCCCGGACGTAAGTCCAAATCCTCGTTCCTCCAGGTATGTTGTTACTATTCCCCTTTTTACTTTAGGTTATTCTACTCCTCTTTTTATATATGCCATCTTTTAAATGCGCCCTCATTACTCTCCATTTAGAACGCCTATGTTAAGGGCACTACGCCCTCAGGAATCCTGCATGATCCTATGCATACTAGTTGGTAAGCAATAGATTATAGTTCTCTCCATACCTTACTGTCATGATCATGCCAGAAAGAACCCCAGCTTTGAGTTCTGGTCGCTGGCCACGGCCGTTGCGACGTAAGCCGTGGTTTTTGACATAGTGTTTACATTTTTGTTCACTAGTGTGAACTGGGTTTTCTTCCCTGCTATCTTGATTGATTCCTGACCAACGCCTAGGACAGGAATCTTCCAGCACTCCACGGGTTAACCTGGCTCCTTGATCCTGGTGATTGACAGCTCTACCTTCCTATCTGGTCTTCTGTTTCTTCCTCCTATTGCCTTTGTCCTTAGTTCTCCTGGAAGGTATTTAAGGGCTCTTCTGTCTCCTCTCTTTGCTGGTTATACTGGTCCTTTTCTGTCTGTTTCTTACCTACTCTATTCTGTGCCTCCCTGGTTACCTTACTTTGCTTGGATCAAGTTTATTCTTCTGCCTTCTGACTTTGTACTGCGTTCCCGATAGTACCCGACTTGGCTTGCTTGACGTTCCCATATTATGTTTGTATTGTTTGTCTGCGTCTTGTGTTTTCACACTATTCAGTATAGTGCTCAGTCTTCTGGTTGGGGCCGACCTATTAAGGAGTCGGGCACCCCAAAAGGCAGGGACAGGGGTTGGGACCAGTGTCAGGGCCTCACACTGTCTGTGTCTGTTCGTGCGCCCCTGACGGGTCCCTTACACTTACCTCACGCTATATACAGTAGGTCTTCCCACTCATATTATGTATTCCTCTTCCAGCTGGCAACCCCGGCACATCAGCCTGCATACATCTCTACACATAGCATCCATTTAATCCTACCATTACTAAATCCTAGGTAAAATACTATTTTAATCCTATAATGTACTGCCCTTCTACATCTTTCATTTCCTCTATGTATCTTACTGGACCATACCGCTTTATCTCAAACCTTCCCCCCTTAATCCTCTTATTCTCCACTCTCTCCCCTCTTTCTCTCTCTCCTCTATCCTATCCACATGTATATACTTCCCTTTGCCTCCTGTTTTTCACCCTCTACCCTTTCTTCCCCCCTTTCTTTTCCCTTATTTCCCCTTCCTTTTCCGTTTTTCTCTATAACATCCCTCTTTCAGTTATGACTACTTGTACTGTTTATATCATGGTATCTTTCTACTCTTTACAGATGTCCTTGATAAAGGCCATATAAGCCGAAACGTCGACTCCCTCTAGACATCTAGATTCTATAATTTCATTAAGAAAATCTATGTGAAAGCATTTGTTAAGTATATGTAGTAATACTACCTATTCTATTTTTTCTGTGTTATGACTCTCACTACACGTCTGTAAATAAATTGTTCACATTCAAGCAAAGTAAAACGGTGTGCAGTGGATTTATCTTATAGATGGGCCGTCAGGACTGTCATCGCTGGGTCAGGGCCCTGTGAATCTCAGTAACGAACAGCGTCGCCAATCTGTTCTTCAGTGGTTAATGCAACCTGCATCCAGCAGTCTTACCTCCTCGTCCTCCCAGTCATGGCCACAAATGTCGTCATCAGCATCATCAGCATCTGTCCAACATGAAGCGAAGGCAGCCCAAGTGTCAACTCGTGTACCCACCACTGTGGATAATCCATTTTCTGAAGACCTCTTTGATGACAAAATGCGGTTGCGGTCAGAAGGCATTTCCAAAGACCAAGAGGCCAATCTGTGGGTCAGACAGGTTTTGGGGTCATGCTGCTGTCCAGGACAGGCATAGTCAACGTCAAGTTAAACTAAAATGGTGGTTCAAAGACTCATTTTTCCGGCACTTTTTAAATCTTGGGGTCAGGCAGGTTTGGAGGTCATGCTGGGGCCCAGGACAGGTAAAGTCAATGTCCAGTTCAACTAAAATGGTGGTTCTAAGACTCCTTTTCCCGCCACTTTTTAATCTGTGGGTCAGACAGGTTTAATGGTCATACTGCGGTACAGGACAGGTATAGTCAATGTCCAGTTCCACTAAAATGGTGGTTCAAAGACTCCTTTTTCCGGCACTTTTTAATCTGGAGGTCAGACAGGTTTAATGGTCCTACTGTGCTACAGAACAGGTATAGTCAATGTCCAGTTCAACTAAAATGATGGTTCAAATCATACTGCCTTCTGGCACTTTTTAATTTGTGGGTCATGCAGGTTTAAGGGTCATGCTGTGGTACAAGACAGGGATAGTGAATGGTCTGTGACTTTTTTTCTGTGGCTTTTATAACCTAAGTGTGTTGCCCAAGATGTAGCACGTATCCATTTGACTGTTGTGGATGTTAATTCCAGCTTCTCCAGCCCTGTTTGGGTGTAAGAATGAAGGTGTTGTTCCTCTCCCATAGACTCTAATGGTCATCGGCGATAATCTATTATCGACTATCGGAAATCGTCTTGATAATTGCCGATATCGACTATCAACCCGATGACGATAGTCGACGTAATCGCTCATCACTAATTAATATCAGTACACAATTTAATTACATGTTTTTCACTTTGGCGCAGCTCAGTTTTGTTCAAAGACCCACTTTGTACTTACAATAGGATACAGAATTTTTCTAGTCACCACAGGTGTATTTATAGATGCAAAAACCACGTTTTATTATCCATACACAGTTTAATTAGGTTTTGTTCACTTTGGCGCAGGCCATTTTGGTTGAAAGACCCATCTTGTACTTATATTACCGTAAAGAAATTTGCTAGTAATTGGTGTTGTATTTCATAGGTGCAAAAACCACCTATTATTATCGGTACACAATTTAATTACGTGTTTTTCAGTCCAGTTTTGTTGAAAGACCCACTTTGTACTTACAATAGGATACAAAACTTTTCTAGTCACCGCAGGCGTATTTCATAGGTGCAAAAACCACCTTTTATTATCCGTATACATTTCAAATAGATGTTTTTTTTTACTTTGGTGTGTCCCAGTTTTGTTCAAAGAGCCACCTTGTACTTATATTTGAATACAGACATTTTGTAGTTACTGTTGGTGCATTTCATTGGGGCAAAAAACACCGTTTGTTATCCGTATAACTTTTAAATAGCTGTATTGCACGTGGTGCGGCCCTAGTTTTTTTCAAATAGCCACGTTGTACGACATTTCTGATAGAAACATTTTCTCGCAACTGTTCTCGTTTGTCATTGCTGCAAAAAATGCAATTTCTCATCCGTGTAACTTCTGAATAGTTTTATTGTGCTCGGTGAATCTCAGTTTGGCGCAGATCGCGCACTTTTATGATAGTTTGTTGAAAACTATCAATTCCTAGTCCTACTGGGCAGTTGTAAATCCCTGGGACTGAAGGAGGAACACTGTTGATTTTGTCTTACGGTTCTTCCACCAGAACGCATTTCACAGGTATTCGCTAGAAACCTTTCAGTTTCTAATCCTAGTTGGCTGTAGGAAATTAGAGGGATTTGAGAATAGCTGTGATTTGCCGTCTTTTAATAAGAGGCTTTCAAAAACTCTTCCATACCTTCTTAAATTTTTATCTTTCTGAACATGGAGCGAAATGCAGGTGGTAAGCAAGCAAAGAGGGGGTAGGACATGGAGGTAGAGGTACAAGAGAAGGTGCTCCTTCCAGTGCTGGCGACAACACGCATGCCAGCGGATCGTCGGTTGCAGGACCGTCAGGCCTGTCATCGCTGGGTCAGGGCCCTGTGAATCTCAGTAACGAACAGCGTCGCCAATCTGTTCTTCAGTGGTTAATGTAACCTGCATCCAGCATTCTTACCTCCTCGTCCTTAGAATGAAATAGATATCTCAGACCCAGTGATTTAACGTATCAATATTCTGTTTATTTCATACACATACATTACCAGCCAGACCAACACGGTTCAAGGCTTATACAGTGGCGATCAGTCCCATACAGACTAGTAGCGTCACGCATCCATTCAACAGGTAAATACCTTACAGGCGCTCTATGGCATTCTAGTTGACAGGAGTAGTATGCACACCAAGGTGGTGTACGAGGTGGTGTGCGATAACGGGCGAAATCTGCTGGCCGCCCTTAAGATCAGTAGGCTGGAGCACATCCCTTGCCTGGCACATGTCATGAACCTTGTTGTCCAGAAATTTCTAAAGCTCTACCCGGGTCTGGACTGCCTGCTGAGGAAGGTTCAAGGTCTGAGTTCACACTTTCGCCGTTCGCACCCTGCTTCGTCCTGCCTGGCTGCGTTGCAGCGTCAGCTCGGCCTCCCCATCAACCGTCTCATTGATGACGTTGCAACACGCTGGAATTCCACCCTCCACATGCTCCAGCGATTGTGGCAGCAGCGCAATGCTATTACGCAGTACGAAGCAGGGCCGGGACAAGGCATTTTGGTGCCCTAGGCAAAAAAGGCAAATAGCGCCCCCCACGTTGTTGAAATTTAAAAATTACTACGTTAATAAAATGGAAGAGAGTGCATTATTTACGGTGCGTACATGCCGTAAATAATGTGCATGTCCCTTATTTCCCCCCCGTGGCGGATTCGCCGAGCGGGAAGGAGAGACGGAATCTATAGTTCTCTATGAGAACTGTGGATTACCGTAGTTACTGGGACGGATTGGAGCCGTACTGCAGCGCAAATACGGCGCGCAGTACAGCTCCAATCCGTCCCTGAATAAGCCGTGTGAACGAGGCCTAACAGTGCTAAAACGCAACAAACACCCTACATATTCTGTATCACCAAAATTGTACTGACCTGCAGAGTACAGATAACACATCATTTGCACTGAAGGGTCAACACCAGAAAAACAAAAGCTAAGTACGTTTTTTTTTTCACATTTTGCCCCACTTAGGCTTTTTTTTTTTGCAGTTTCCCAGTATATTCTATGGTTCAGTGAAGGACACCATTAGAAAGTACATCTAGTCCCGCGAAATAAAAACCCTTATAGGTCTATGTAGGGGGAAAATTTATCATTGGAATCTATGGAAAGTGGCAGACCATATTTTATAAGTTTTTGGACACTTTTCTTGCAAAAAGGCGTTACAAATCACACCAAAAAACGTGACATAGCCCAAAAATCACGTCCTCAACATATATCATGGTGTAGCAAAGGAGAATAATAGAACACAAATAGTCTTATTTGAAGCACGTTTATTCTCTACGTGCTCTATCATTCCTCAAGGCTTCATATATATTGAGGCACTGGTTTTTAAGGTATCTCACTGATGACCAGGGACATAGCATTTATGGACCATTAAAATATTATTTTTGACTAAGTTTTGCAGCATCACCAGATTGCATCCAGCACCAGGGGTTTAAAGCTGTCTGGATCAAACTGGCTGATACCTGTGAGCACTAGCTTTCATAGCTCTTCAGTTAGTGATTTAACAGTACTAGTGTCACAGGGACTCTAAATTCCCATCATAAAAATGAAAAATCATTGTTAAAATACATATAGTAGTTTGCTTCAGGTGCTACAGGCTGTGGGGGGTGAGGGGCGACACACTGCCTCGGCAGCAGCTCCTGTGTGAGGGAGAGACGTGTGGAATGCACACAGCACACTGACACAGGACTGCTCAGGGCCTTACTCCTCTGTCCTGCTCGCTGCAGCATCATGAACAAGCGGACTGGCTCACCTCCGCTCAGTAAGTAAACTGCTGCCTGTGACTGTGTCCCTGCTACTTTTTTCTTCCTGCTCCGGCTCCAGGATTTTGTCTGCTCTCACGTGCTGCTGTCGGCAGCCGGAGGGGCGCGAGGGCCTCAGGGAGGTGAGCGGCGCCTTCTCAGATGCGGTGATGCTCCGCAGACGGCGCCGCGCAAGAGGGAAGGGGAGTGTGTGTAACGGAGGACGCCAACCCACCGGCAGTGACTGAGGTCAGCAGGCTGCTGTTTAGCAATCCGAGCTATTCCAGCAGCCTTGATCAGAGTGAGGAGAGCTTATGTCTGAACGTAAATGCGCCCCTATGGTCTGGCAGAGGTATGGCGCCCTAGGCTATCGCCTACCTCCGCCTACCCATCGTCACGCCCCTGGTACGAAGTGACACATGGCCTGACAAGCAGCGGTGCGGACCTCGGGGTGTTGAGCCACCGAGAGTGGAGGCAGGTGAAAGAGCTCTGCACCATCCTTGCCAGTTTTGAAGAAGCCACCAAAATGGTCAGTGCGGACAATGCCCTTGTCAGCATGACCATTGTGGTGATCTTAGTTCTGGAACGATCGTTGGACACTCTGAAACATCAGGTCCCACCAGCGATGGAGGAGGAGACGGACACAGATGCGGACACGGAGCCTTTCTCTCCGTCGAATCCACAAGGCCCGACAGTTTCACAATTTTATCGGTCTTCATTAGGCAGTGGTTCGGGGTCCAGGGCTAGTGCAAGGTGGCGCATCAGCTCTCAGGGTGCATCATCTGAGGCAAGTCAGGGCTGTGTTGAAGCTGTGCCGGAGGAAGCGGAGGAGGAGGAGGAGGTATTCCTGGACACCGACGTTACCGACGTCCCTGCCTTGGAAAGAGGTTGGCGCGAATTTGAGGCGGAGGAGGAAGATGAGGAAGATGAGTTTGCTAGTGCCCCTCGACCCAGAGGCTTGGGAAATCAAGGCTCCATCTCTCACATGAGTGCTTGGATGCGCCATTTCCTCCAACATGATCCTCGCATTAAGTCCATCAAAATGAACAACAGTTACTGGGTGGCCACCCTCCTGGATCCCCGGTACAAAACAAAACTCAGCACTTTCCTTCCACCCACCCAAATAGAGAGTAAAATGCAGGAAATGGAGACCTTGCTGATTGATCAACTGGAGACATCTGTTACGTCTGCTTCACGTTCTTCAAATGTCACGGTGGAACAACATCAGCGACGTGACCGCAGTAGAGTGCCAAGTAGCCATAGCGGCAGCAGCAGCAGGCCAGGTGGCAGTAGCCTAAGGGGTGACCTCTGGCTTTATTTATTTAACACCTGAACAAAACATGTAATGCAGGGCACACATACAAAACTCAGATACCAGCTTAAAATCATGGTGCACGACTATCTGCGTCTCAACTCTGATGTTTTTGTATGTGTTCCGGACTCAATTGACTTCTGGGTATCCAAAATGGACGAATGGCCCGAGCTCGCTCGCCACGCCAGAGAGGTTTTGTCCTGCCCAGCAGCCAGCGTCATATCTGAGCGGACCTTCAGCTCAGCTGGAGGAGTCATTACAGACAAACGCATCCGGCTTTCCACAGTTGATGTGGATCGTTTGACTTTAATCAAGATGAATCAGGCAGGGATCTCTGTTTTCATTAATCTTAAACAGGAAGTGCACAGTAGAATATCGATCTTTGCAGATGATACTAAGCTCTGTAAAGTAATCAACACAATAGAGGATAATGTGTTATTACAAAGGGATCTGGATAGGTTGGAGGCCTGGGCAGAGAAGTGGCAGATGAGGTTTAACACAGATAAATGCAAGGTTATGCACATGGGGAGGAAAAATCCATTACATGATTACATGTTAAACAGAAAAACGCTGGGTAAAAGTGACATGGAGAAGGACTTGGGAATCCTGGTGGACAGTAAACTTAACTGTAGCAGCCAGTGTCAGGCAGCAGCTGTCAAGGCAAACAGGATCATGGGGTGTATTAAAAGGGGCAAAGATGCACATGATGAGAACGTTATTCTCCCATTATACAAGTCACTGGTTAGATCACACATGGAATATTGTGTACAGTTCTGGGCACCAGTTCACAGGAAAGACATTGTAGAGCTTGAACAGGTACAAAGGCGGGCAACAAAGATAATAAAAGGACTGGGTGGACTACAGTACCCAGAAAGATTAGCAAGATTAGGGTTATTTAGTTTTGAGGAAAGATGGTTCGGGGGGACATAATAAAAAAGTATAAATATATTTAAGGTCAAAATAGAGATTTCTCCAAAGATCTATTTATACCCAGGACTGGAACAAGAACAGAGGGGCATCCTCTACATCTAGAGGAAAGAAGGTTTCTACATAAACATAGAAAGGGATCCTTCAGTATAAGAGCAGAAAGACTGTGGAACTCTCTGCCAGAGGAACTTGTCATGGTGACTTCAATAACAAAGTTCAAAAAGGGTCTGGACATATTTCTATAGTGTAATAATAAAACAAATTATAGTGACCAGGATTCTGGAGGGGGGTCGTTGATTCAGGGATTTATTCTGATTGCCAGATTGGAGTCGGGAATGAATTTTTTTCCCTAAAATGAGGACAATTGGCTTCTACCTCATTGGGGGTTTTTGCCTTCCTCTGGATCAACACTTTAACACAAAGGGCGACATGTATGATCGGGCTTTACGCCTGTTTTTTGGCGTATACTGCGCCTCCCGGCCCGAATCCCGCTGTCGGACGCAGGGATGCAGTGTTAGGCGCAGCGTTCGCCACTTTCAGCTGCGCCCCGCATGAAGGGGCGGGCAGTGGGCGCGGTGTGGGCGCGGGGTAGGCGTTCCGGGGCGGGACGCGCCGCGCTCGTATACTCCGAGGCATGTACGATGGCGAGTCGGCAAAGCGAGGCGCAGTGCAGCGCTCGGCAGCTCCGACAGGCAGACCTGGTTTATTTTGGTCTAAATGCTCCGGCAGAGGCGAAGTGAAGCAGGATCGGAACATGCGAGGAAACATAGAAGATCGCTACACAAATCTCGGCGCTCCGCTCCGTGCAGCAGGAGTATGATTCCGAAAATATCGCCTTTATAAAGGCGGAAAACAGTGTCAGAAAAGAGCTGAACGTAAAAAATAAACATAATTAAAAAAAATCACTTTCCTAAACATTAGAACGGCGCAATATCAAGAATTATGATATTGTAAATTGCCGGGAAATACAGTAATTCAAATTCTGAAACCTATTCTCATTGGTCGGCATAAACCGGCCAATCAGAATAGGAGCGACAGTGAACCATTAAAACCTATGGGGAAGGATTGACCAATCAGAATCAAAGGCGGGACAGTTCAAAATACAGTAAAAATGCTGAAAAGAGCTGATTGGTTTAGCTACCGGGGACTTGGCTAGCTCAGCCAATCAGAATAGGAGCGACAAAGTCCCATTATATCCTATGGAGAAGTTTGGAACAATCAAAATCAAAGGCGGGACAGTTCAAAATACAGTAAAAAGAAAGAAAATAGCTGATTGGCTGAGCTAGCGGGGGCTTGGCTATCCCAGCCAATCAGAGCGCGAGCTACTTCTCCCATTATAGTCTATGGAGAGATGGGCGCTCTGAAATCTCGGCGCTCAGCGCCGTGCGGCATGAAGAACTAATAAAAAAATAATTTTTATTAAATGTAAAACATTATCAGATAAAGAGCTTTACAAATAAAGCAGTTACAAACCCGAATAACGCGTTTGTTGCCGACACCGGCACTACAAAGGGAATTGCAATAGAGAGAATTGCCGGGAAATACAGTAATTCAAATTGTTTAAGCTATTCTCATTGGTCGGCATAAACCAGCCAATCAGAATAGGAGCGACAATGTCCCATTATAACCTATGGAGGAGAATTGACCAATCAGAATAGGAGCGACAATGTCCCATTATATCCTATGGAGAAAAATTGACCAATCATATTCAAAGGCGGGACAGTTCAAAATACAGTAAAAATGCAGAAACGAGCTGATTGGTTGAAGCGGCGGGGGCTCGTCCAGCTTAGCCAATCAGAGCGCGAGCTACTTTCTCATAGAGTTCTATGGGGAAAAGAAATTCTGAGCGCGCTCTGTGATTGGCTAAGTTAAAAGAGGCGCCGTTATTTGGACCAATGGGAGAGCGAGCGACGCTCCTATGGGTTTTCTAATGCAATCAGAAATCAAACTGTACATGGCCGAAATCAAATTATAAGACTACAGAAGTTGTCCCGATGTGTATATAAAACGAATGATAATATGGGGGTAACGAAAAAAAATATTAAATCAATAAAATCATGTTTATTTCTTTATTTTCGTTGCACCCATACTATTGATCCTTGGCTAACTTCTCCATCGGATATAATAGGTCTTTGTCGCTCCTATTCTCATTGGCTGGCTTCTGCCGACCAATGAGAATAGCTTAAACAATTTGAATTACTGTATTTCCCGGCAATTCTCTCTATTGCAATTCCCTATGTAGCGGCGACAAACCCGTTGTTCGGGTTTTTAACTGCTTTATTTGTAAAGAAGGGTTCGGCTCTTTATCTGATAATGTTTTACATTTAATAAAAATAATTTTTTGATAATACTTTCATGCCGCACGGCGCTGAGCGCCGAGATCTCAGAGCGACCTTCTCTCCATAGACTCTAATGGGAGAAGTAGCTCGCGCTCTGATGGGCTGGGATAGCCACGCCCCCGCTAGCTCAGCCAATCAGCTCTTTTCTGTCTTTTTACTGTATTTTGAACTATCCCGCCGTGGATTCTGATTGGTCTAAACTTCTCCATAGACAAGAATGGGTCTTTGTCGCTCCTATTCTGATTGGTCAATAATTCTCCAAAGGTTTTAAGGGGACTCTGTCGCTTCTATACTGATTGGCTGAGCTAGCCGAGCCTCCGCTAGCTCAGACAATCACCTCTTTTCAGCATTTTTACAGTATTTTGAACTGTCCCGCCGTGGATTCTGATTGGTCTAAAATTCTCCATAGGCGAGAATGGGTCTCTGTCGCTCCTATTCTGATTGGCTGAGCTAGCCAAGTCCCCGGTAGCTTAAACAATCAGCTCTTTTCAGCATTTTTACTGTCTTTTGAACTTTCCCGCCGTGGATTCTGATTGGTCTAAACTTCCCCATAGGTTTTAATGGTTCACTGTCGCTCCTATTCTGATTGGCCGGTTTATGCCGACCAATCAGAATAGCTTTCTGAATTTGAATTACTGTATTTCCCGGCAATTTCCAATATCCTAATTCTTGAATTAGGATATTGGAAAGTGATTTTGTTTTATGTATTTTTTAAGTTTCAGCTCTATTCCTGAGAATGTCGAACGCCTTTATAAAGGCGATTTTTGATTCATACTCCGCACCGACATGTGGAATGATTTCCAGCCTGTCTCGCATCGGAACTGTTTTTTGGCGCAGTCCCTCACGGCGCCTAAGTCCCGCACTGCGCCCAGGTCCCCGCACTGTGCCCCACACACACTTGCGAGGCGCAGGGAACTTTTGCCCGCATGTACGAGCGCACCGCCTCGGACGGCGAATCTTAGGAAAGTGCCGTACTGCGCCTCGGTCCCCACACTGTGCCCCACACACTGGCCAGGCGCGGCGGACTTTTCCCCGCATGTATGACCGCACTACCTCCGGCGGCGAATCATAGGCGCAGCGCCGCACTGCGCCTCAGTCCCGCACTGCGTCTAACACACAGGCGAGGCGCGGCGGACTTTACATTGTATGTATGAGCGCACCCCGGCCCCGACATAAATCAGGCGCAGATTCCGCTGGGAAACTGGCGGAAAGGTGCGCCCCGACCCGATGAGATTCATACATGTCGCCCAAAAGGCTGAACTGGATAGACGTCTGTCATATAGATTCGATCACGGTAATCAAACTTGGCTGAGTAAATGGGCTGCTGATGAAATTTGAAGATGACGGCCACATTCTTTTCAAATTCAGTACAGTACAAAATTATTGCCCAGGTCATCATGCTCATAGCGATGCCAAACAAGACTGTACTGCAATGTATTATGTCAACTGTTAGTCAGTGAGTCAAACCCTTCCTCTGTAAATATAAATAATTATTCATAGTCAATTCGTTATGAGAATAGCAGGCTCTTGTTCAAATGATACAGCTTATCAAATATACTTATCCGTTCATCAAGAAGGTAACAAATTCCTGTTTACAACGTAACATCCAAAACATATAGGGCGACATGTATGAATAGGGCTGCACCAGATATCTGGCGTCTTTTCATCCCGATGTCAGGCACAGCCCCCGGGGCGCACTAGAACTGTAGCGAAGCTACATATTTGTAGCTTTGCTATGGCATTTCTAGGTGCATTATAGCTAAAACAGGTAGATCACTTTCAAAGTAGTACACCTGAGCCAGAAATGTCGCTCTAGCACTAGAATGTGCCTGATTTATGACCAACTGTAGAGCGGGTTCATAAATCAGGCGCATTCTATGTCATTATTATGCGCATGAAATTTGTCATTCACACTCCAAATTTCATGCATGTCTCCCATACAGTGACCTTTATGTATGGGGTTGTGCCAGTATTCTGGCGTCCTTTCAACCCAAAAACTGTTGCAGCCCTGTTGTCTAGATGTATGAGCAGACGCACTCCAAAATTAGACACATTATAAAGTGCCCACGGCACTTTGTAATGTGCCTAAGATGTGAGGGTATTCTGGGGGCGTGTTGCACTACAACTGTAGTATTATACATATTTATGACTTTAGTATGGTAAAACCAGGCACATTACTGCTGGACCAGGTAGACCAAGTTAAAAGTGGTTTACCTGAACTCGAGTTGTTGCTTTGTAGCTAGAAAGTGCTAAATCTATGACCGTAGTAGAACAGGTTCATAGATTTAGGCGCATTCTACACTACAAATGCGCATAATAAAATTGGCGCCTGGGCACCAAAAATCATACATATTGCCCATAATGTATATTTCCAGAGGTTTTGGTCCAATTAGGACCTTTATTAACAGTGGACAGGGAATGGGAAAACGAACAAAATGATCGCAAATATAATGTTTGGAAAGACGACAGGTATCTTCTTCCCCCAGAGCCTGGATCTGTCGTGTTTCCAGATGTGGAAAATTTTTATATTAGATTTCTACTTTCAACTGGCATTCACTAGATTATCTTGGAGTGTGGAGTCATGTTATTCTCTAAGCTCTTCCCCTGGGCAGGGCCTGGCAGGCTTGCATCACAGTCGGGGAGGCAGTTAGGCCTCTGTTTGCCATGACACCCATCAACAACCCATGATTACATAGTGCGGTGAATAATGGAGGACAGAGGGATAATCCTCCATCTGTCAAATCCCTTTATATGTAATGTCAGACTGGGGTGCCTGGGGCAAACCACTGGAGTTGATTCTGGGGCCCATCAGTGGAGTTAAATCTGAGGGCCCACCCGTGGAGTTGATTCTGGGGCCCATCAGTGTTGATTCTGGGGCCCATCAGTGGAGTTGATTCTGAGGGCCCACTGGTGGAGTTGATTCTGGGGCCCATCAGTGGAGTTGATTCTGAGGGCCCACCGGTGGAGTTGATTCTGAGGGCCCATCAGTGGAGTTGATTCTGGGGCCCATCAGTGTTGATTTTGGGGCCCATCAGTGTAGTTGATTCTATGGCCCACCTTACATCTACTGCACATGCCTCTTGCACCATGCCTCTTTCTCTCTGCCTATCTACCTTTCCCATATGTAGTTTAAAAGAACCCCCACATCTGCCATGCTCAGGAACCCACTGGGAGATTCCCCTGTTGGCTAGTCTGAATCTGATTTCATGTTGTGGTCACTATTTACCCTCGCTTAGGGTTTAATAACCTGTCCAATGTGTTTCTCCCTTGCTTTCTGCTGTCCTTAGACAGTCTCAGGAACTCCCGAGACCCACTGGTGTGAGACCCCTGGATTTGAAATTCTCTACAGTATTTGTAAAAAGTTAAAGTGGTCATGAGAATAGATAACTGTACAGATAACTGCAGACATGTATTAATATCCACAGTGGCTCAATGGTTACCTGTGTTGGCTTGCAGACTTGGTCTGTCTCGAAACTGAGCAGGATGACCACTTTATACTGTTTGCATGTTAACCTAATGTTCATAGAAGTTTACTTCCCTAATTTAGAACAATACATGCTTTGAAAGAAAAAATATTAACTGAGCTGAATCAAAATTATGTGAAGGTCACAGAGCAAAAGATTATGTAGAGCTATCACCAGTTATATACTGTATGACCAGATCAAATTCAAAGTTGGCATTTTCCCCAATGGCTGTTTGACTGTATTGCTGTAGACTCCACTGTAGCCTGACACATGATAGAAGTTATCTTTTATACTATGCAGTTCAATCAGAAGAATAATTTGATGTCCTTGTAGAGCAGATCAGCACAACCTGGCAGGGTGTGGGGGCTAACACTGCCTGGGACCGCCCCAAGACAACCCGGGACCGCTCAGGACAGCCCGAATTGCCCCAAACCAGATGGCAGTGCCCATTAGAGGGTGGGGTTTGTTCAAGCCGCACTACTTTACAAGCCATTTCTGGTCACAAGCAGCGAACAGACCATATATTGTGCAGGACTCTTCTAGAGCAATTATCATCCTTTTTGTTTTTAGAAGTTTTCAGCACATTTGCTTGACTGTACTCATAACTCCCACAGGAGAAAAAGGAGAAAGTCACACATGCACAACCAGGTCTCCATTACTTCCATCCATTTCAGACTCAAGACAGATACAAAAGGGATTTACAAACCTTTTTCACTGTTTTGTGGGGGGATGACAAAAAACAGCAATTAGGATTTTCTTTCATTTTCTTTTAAAAGTGTTTACTGGTAATCTTTATTCTACAGATCAGTATGGTTAAGGCTATTCCAAAATGATATAATTTTTTTTCTGGTTTACTGCTTTTGCAAAATAAGAACAATTTAAAAAAAAAAAAAGCCATAATATTTAAAGGGGTTTTTATCATTAGAAGCTTTCGTAGACTTGAGCTGTTTCTATCTGTTACAGCTTCAAATCCAAGGGCGAGTCTCTCCTCTCAGTAGGTGTGTCTTTCCCCCCAGGAGGCTTGTGTTCCCTCACTGAAGAGTTGTGACATCATCATTGTGTGTGAGCAGTGGAAAAGAGAGAGTAACCAGAGCACCTGTATTGGTGTAAGCAGTTATACATACAGCCTGAAATGATGAAACAAATGTGAGAAATGCACATTGCTCTCCTCCCTCCCCCTCTGTTATCAGGCAGGAGGTAGAGCTGACTGTATAAAGCTGTGTTATATGGGGGGAGAACAGTGTATTAGGCTGTTATATGGGGGGAGCACAGGGTATAAGGCTTTGTTATATGAGGGGAGAGTAGCTAGAGACTCAGTAATTGCCTAGATCCTTTACATTGAGCCATCACTGGGAGGTCAGCATAAAGAAGAGCTGAGACAGCCTTTATTGTACAGACACAGCCATCAAAGGCAGTTCGATTCACTTTTATATTCCACAGCTCAGAGGGGAGTAAGCACAGATTGCAGACAGCCAATCACAGCACAGGGGGGCGTGTCCCATGCAAGGGGCATGTCTGAACAGGTTGAATGAAATATCAATCAGCCAATCACAGAAAAGGGGGTGTGGCCTGACCACCCACTGCAGAAATAGCTATAGATGCACAGTTTACCTCATATCTACTATACTAAGGGATTTAGGAAATGAAAACCAATTGCAAAAGTGCTTATTTTTACTCTCCCCATCATTAGAGATATGATCTTTGTAGCGAGAAAACCCCTTTAATGCCACTGTTGCGGAGTGCAATTGACTTTTTTTCATGACTTTTACTCAATTTTTGGGGAGCCAAGGTGACCAAAAGAACACAAATTCTGGCATTGTTTTTGCAAGACTTTTTTTTCAGTGTTCATTGTAAGAAAAATGCATTAATTTTATAGTATGTGTTATTATGGATGTGTAGGCACCAAATATGTGTAGTTTAAAAAAAACATTTTTAGTAATTTGTTTACATAATAAAATAAGCTTTTAGTGCTTTTTCTATTTACAGTTTTCAAATATGTTTTATCCCCTTCCTGCTGCAGCCGGTTTTGCCATTTCTGACAGAGGCTGATTTTTTTTAAATTTGGCATAATAAAGTTCTGTATAAATAAGTTTTTAACGCTTTTACTGATCCATGTGGTTTTAAGAATGTGTTTTCATGACACACTGTACTTTAAGTTAGTTTTCACTTTGGTTGATCCTGGGCGACATGTATGATTTTTGATGCTCAGGAGGCAATTTTCCCTATCTTGCAGGGACAGTCCCTATTTTTAACCCTTGTCCCTCTTACATCTATAAATGTCCTTCTTTTTCACTTGGGAAATAGATTTGAATCAATAAACTGATCATCTTGCTTTAAAAAGTATCAGATTGTTTCCTCGCTGTAGATTACATACCAACTTACTTAATATTTCATCATTGGATACAATATGATCGTGAAAATGTCTCCCTTTTTGGCTATCTACAAAGTTGCCATGTCTTGGTGTGATGTCATGAGTTTGGGCATGGTTTGAGGTGTAGCCTGATGTGTCCCTCTTTGCAATCTCTAAAAGTTGGGAGGTATACATTAGTAGCCTAGAATTTGCCTGAATTTATTAACCTGTTCTACTGCGGGCATAGATTTAGCGCTTTTCGTTGATTCTGTCATGTTTATAAATATCCCATATGCGGCACTAGTCCACTATTTCACTCAACCACAGGCCACAGAATTGAAGGAGCATCTACTGGATTTAAGAGCCTCCTTTTTATTAGGATATTTTATAACCATCATTTCAGGTTTGCGAACTGTGCCTTCAAAGAATACATCTAGAGGTGTAGTGAAAATAGTGAAGCCACAGGTCTTTCACAGATTGGGCGGTGAAAATTAAAAGTTTTATTTTTATGCAGTTTCAGTTAAAAGAAAATGTATTTTCACAAGAAATGCCAGAGAAAAAGCATCCCAATTTATTTCAAATATGGCAATACCACGCATGGGAGAAATTGCTGTTTGGACACATGGCAGGAAGGTTTAGAAGGTAAGAAGCTCTATTTGGCAGTGATACTCCATATGTGGATGTAAAATGATGTTTGGGCTAGTTGCAGGGCTCTGAGGGAAAGAGCGCCATTGAATAGTGGAAACTACCCAGCGAATTTTGACACCAGTGGTGTTCCACGCATGTTTTTTTAACATTGGGTTGTAAAAATGACAAATTTAATTTTTCCGATAATGTGCAGTTTTCACTTCAATGTTTTAGCTATAGAAAGAGTAAGAGGAAGAAATCACCCAATTTGTAACACAACTTCTCTTGACTACAGAAATGCCCCATAGCTCAGAAGGTAAGGAGTGCTATTTGGCTTTTGAAGCTCAGATTTTGGAATGATTTTTAGGTACCATGTCACATTTGCAAAGCCCATGAGATATCAGTAGAGTGGAGACCCACCAGATGTGATGCCATTTTGAGCCTATGTGTTTTCCAAAAAGAGTGTGCATTGGATGTACTAGAGTGAAAATTGCAATTATTTCACAAAAACACTCTACATGAGGCCCTCTTTTTCCTGGACATACTTTATGACAGGGATCATGAGTTAAAGAACACCATGCTCAGTTCTTATTTAATCATTTACACAACACTGGATAACAATTGCAGATCGAAACCCCCAAGAAGAGACCCCACTTGAGATGTTACAGCCCTCAAGCATTTATGAAGTGGTGCACTTAATAGCTGAACCCCCTCTGGTGTTTTCCAGAAATTAATGCACATTGGATTATAATCAGAGAGGGGCGAATCGATTCTGATGACGTGGAATTCGTTTAGAATTTCAGGAAAAATTTGATTCTGAACGGAGCCGAATTTCCTGGTGATTCGTGGTATAGAATCTAAAATGGCCTCAAGCACATGGCGTGACATGGAGCAAAGAACTACGAGAGGAAGAAAGGAATACCCTCATTGACATGTGCAGACATTCAGCCAATCAGCAGCCAGCTTCTGTTATGTCACAGCCCTATAAATAGGGAAGCCATGTTAAATTCTGCTATTTGTCACTGTGTCTGGTATGCACAAGCATCTCTATGTAGCGGCACTAGATTGCACTCTGTGCAAAATACTTCCGATTTTAGAGTTACTGGGGCGAAATACCTTTCAACTACACAGGTGTGTGTCATATACACACCTTTTCCTGAACCAGTGTTTTTTTATTTTGGGATATTGTTATCTGTGGCAAAGAGTTAATTTTTTCACTGATTGTGGGGAACTCTGTGTCAAATCCAGTGTATGTATGTCTCCCCTTTACACATCTGAACTCCATCCAGTTCACTCTGTAGGGATATTTCTATCTGTGGCAAAGAGTTAATTTTTTCACTTATTGTGGGGAACTCTGTCAAATCCAGTGTGTGTATGTCTCCCCTACGCACATCTGAACTCTATCTAGCTCAGTCTGTAGGGATATTTCTATCTATGGCTAAGAGTAAATTTTTTCACTTATTGTGGGGAACTCTATGTCAAATCCAGTGTGTGTATTTCTCCCATACACACATCTCAAATCCATCCAGTTCAGTCTGTTGGGATATTGCTATCTGTGGCATAGAGTTAATTTTTTCACCTATTGTTGTGATTCTGTTAAATGCTGATACATGTAGAGCTCCCCCTCCCCCGAAAGAGTGGAGAGGGTATCAGCAGTAATTTTGCATTGACGTCACTGATCATTTTGCCCTTCCTTTGATCCTTCAGTGTCCACTTTCAATCAGTCAATAATCCATCAGTATTACTAAAGACAAAAAGAAACAGGAGTTGATCCGAAAAAGAGATAACAAGTAAATGGAATATTTGCATGTCTTCTGTGTTTTGTGTCCACTCCTGCTTTTGGCTACCTAATCACCAGACAATCCTGATGCAAACAAAGGACCGTGTCATACTGGCTTTATGGCTTCTCCAAAGACACAGTTGGTTGTGTTTATCCTTTTCATTCCTTCTGACAGATTAAAAGAAGGGGAAAACTAAACATAGTGGCAATGTCATAGAGTGGTGGATGGTGGAAACAGCATTATGAAACCACAGGGTGGTCGAGTGAGAGAGTGTGGTCAGTTGGCAACAGAATGAGTAGTTTAAAGAGTGGCACAATGACAGATTGTGGAGGTAGCAGCAGCATGAGTAGGCCACAGATTGGCATAATTACACAGTTTTGAGTCGGCGGCAGAAACAGCAGCAGTGGCAGCATCAGGCTGGAGACCTGAGTGCTGAGATGGCAGAAGGCTACATAATGGCCCAGTGAACAGTCGGGAGGTGGGTGGCAATACCAGTTGATGGTTAAGATGGTGGGTGGTAGAAGTAACAGCTTGCAGCAGATGTGTAGAATCAGGCTGGTGGCAGCCTCAGAATAGTAGCTGAAGGAGGTAGCCAGAAGAATCCAGACTCATTTGTCAAAGATTGGGTGAGGCGTCATGGCTGATCTAATCTGATGCATCAGGCGTTGGTTTGTGGAAATCCTGGCTGATCCACACCTGATTCATCTTGACAAAGGTCAGTCGTTCCACATTTCGGGTGGACAAGCGAGTTCTCCTTAGGGTAACTATGGCCCCTACTGCACTGCCTCTCCACCTCAGCTCAGCACAAGCCATCAGTTCTCTGAATGGTGCAGAGTCCACCACTAGAAAAGGGAGGGACTGTAGTACCACCAACTTGGACAGGGGGACATTTAGCTTCTGCGCCGTAGGATGGCTAGATGCATACTGCTGTCTTTTAGCAATCGCCTCGGTGAACGACTGCTGGCGTGATGAGTGGCGAGGAGCAGGAGCATCTGGAATGATAGATGATAGGAAAGATAAAGAGCTTCCTTCTGCAGAGGTGGTGGAGCCTTGACTGCCTGAAATGGGATGCGGGCCATTGGGTGCTGCTGCTGTTGCTGCAACAGTATGGACCACCACATCTGAGACACGTTTCTCCCAGGCCAATGGATGGTGACGCTGCATATGTTGACGCAGGGCCGTGGTGCCAACATTAGGTCCCTGGCCACACTTCACTTTCTGCCCACAGAACATATACCCATGTATTTCAAAGGTGTTTCACCTTATAAGTGACAAAAGTAACTCTTTGGCGCAGAGAACAATATCCCAAAATAAAATCCTGCCTGTAGTGGAAATGTGTGTATGTGAGAAATACACACACTGTATTTCAAAGTTAGTTCACCACAATAAGTGAAAAAAGTAAATGGAGATGTGTGTATGTGAGAAATACACACAGTATTTCAAAGATAGTTCACCACAATAAGTGAAAAAAGTAACTCTTTGTAGTTCTACATGTATAAGCGTTTAACAGAACAGGTTCTGTCATAATCTGTGGAATCATCTGATGACAGTGTGAAAGGAGTGCGCTCTTTGACACTATAGTAGGATCTTGACCCTCTGCTCGGTTCTTTCTAGCTGGTGCTGACATTACCCTGTCAGGCACCGTTCCCACTTCAGTTATTTGGTCAGTATTGATTCCGTAACTGCCCAGGTAAGTGAAGTGTGAAGCGATTCTAACAGCGGCATCTGTCATCTGCGTGTCATACTAAATCACAGCATTGTTTCAGTCCCAAACCACGCTCCCTATGCATATTTCTGCATGGCACAATGTTCTACAACACCACACAGGCTCTCTGCAGCCAGGAAATAGCTGTTTTTTATTAACGCGATTCGTCACAAATAGATTGTAAACGAACTGAGTTTTCGGGAAAAATTCTACGATTCAGCTAAATCAATTTTTGAGAAATTCGCCCATCTCTAATTATAATTATTGCTTTACAAAACTGGAAGTTCGTTTTACTGCTCCTCTCTTAGGACTCACAGACTGGAGTCTCATAGGTCCGTTTTCCTTGTCAGCAACAACAAATTGATTCAGTCATACATTATTCACCAATAGTGTTGAGTGATTATAATCGACAAATTTGAAATCGGCACGGTTTTTACGTTGATCGGAATTTTCCGATCATGCGATAATTTAGGTGAGAATCTGCGCATAATCTATTTCTATCGCCCCATTTTTGGTGCTTCCTGTCATTTTGGTGGCCAGCAAATCAGCTTAGAGAATAGAGCAGGGTGAGCTGGGTGTGCGACATCATGACTGTGATGTGTATGGTTGTGATTGGCTGGAAAAATCACATGACCTCGTTTTACATAGAACAGCCCTTCCTGTTCAGCATTAGTATGTGTCTGTGTCTCATAAGAGCAGGACATGTGTTAGCTTTCTCCTCAATACAGCTCAGCGACACAGTTCTCTATGTTCACACAGACAACTATGCTTTTAGCTGTGAACATTAGAACATAGGTAGATTAGAGAAGTTCAGTTTTTTGTTACAGTAGATAGGCTGATCCGTTGAAAGAAGAATCTAGCGCTGTACAGCCGCGGAGGGGGGGGGGGGGGGCCAACACAGACAGACAGGCTGGCAGGCTTTTGAAAGGAGAGTGTATATTGTGCAGTCCAGACCGCTTTGACCCTGCATTGAAATGGCTTTTTATTACCAGTTTTTGTCATTTTTTTGTGAATTAGTACCTTGTATTTTGTGCAGTCTGTACTTTTTATTAGGTTTACAGAAATTTTCTAGTAATTGCAGGTGTATTTGATAAGTGCAAAACCCACCTTTTATTATCCGTACACGATTTAATTAGTTTTTTTTTCACTGTTGTGCAGCCCACTTTTGTTCAAAGACCCACTTTTTACTTACAATAGGATACAGAACTTTTCTAGTCACCGCAGGTGTATTTCATAGGTGAAAAACCACCTATTATTATCAGTACACAATTTAATTACGTGTTTTTCACTTTGGCGCAGCCCAATTTTGTTCAAAGACCCACTTTTTACTTACAAAAGGATACAGAACTTTTCTAGTCACCGCAGGTGTTTTTTCATAGGTGAAAAACCACCTATTATTTTCAGTACACAATTTAATTACGTGTTTTTCACTTTGGCGCAAACCCAAAATTTTGTTCAAAGACCCACTTTGTACTTACAATAGGATAAAAGAACTTTTCGAGTCACCGCAGGTGTATTTCATAGGTGCAAAAACCACCTATTATTATCAGTACACAATTTAATTATGTGTTTTTCACTTTGGCACAGCCCTACTTTGTACTTACAGAACTTTTCTAGTCACCGCAGGTTTTATAGTTTGTAAGGCCGAAAAAAGACGAGACGTCAATCCAGTTCAGCCTGTTGTGCTAAGGTGTTGATCCAGAGGAAGGCAAAAAACCCCAATAGGTAGAAGCCAATTTTCCTCATTTTAGGGAAAAATTCCTTCCCGACTCCAATCTGGCAATCGGAAAAATCCCTGGATCAATGACCCTCTCCTGAATCCTAGACACTATAAAATTGTTATATTATTAGCTACAGAAATGCATCCAAACCCTTTTGAACTCTGTTATTGAATTAAAACCCCGACAAGTCCCTCTGGCAGAGAATTCCACAGTCTCACTGCTCTTACAGTAAAGAATCCCTTCTATGTTTATGTAGAAACTGTCGTTCCCAAGACGTAGAGGATGGGCCCCCTTGTTCTAGATACAGCCCTGGCTATAATAAATCTTGGGAGAGATCTCTATATTGACCTTTGATGTATTTAAACATATTTATTATGTCCCCCTGAAGCCGTCTTTTCTGTAAACTAAATATCCCTAATCTTGCTAATCTTTGTGGGTATTGTAGTCCACCCAGTCCTTTTATTATTTTTGTTGCCCACCTTTGTATCTGTTCAAGCTCTACAATGTCTTTCCTGTGCACGGGTGCCCAAAACTGTACACAATATTCCATGTGTGGTCTAACCAGTGACTTGTATAATGGGAGAATTTAAAGTTCTCATCATGTGCCTCTATGCCTCTTTTAATGCACCCTATGATTCTATTAGCCTTGGCAGCTGCTGTCTGACACTGGCTGCTACAACTAAGTTTATTGTCCACCAGGATTCCCAAGTCCTTCTCCATGTCACTTTTACCCAGCATTTTTCCATTTAACATGTAGTCATGTAATGGATTTTTCCTCCCCATGTGCATAACCTTGCATTTATCTGTATTAAACCTCATCTGCCATTTCCCTGCCCAGGCCTCCAACGAATCCAGATCCCTTTGTAATAACACATTATCCTCTTTTGTGTTGATTACTTTACAGAGCTTAGTATATTTCATAGGTATTTCATAGGTGCAAAAACCACCTACTATTATCAGTACACAATTTAATTACATGTTTTTCACTTTGGCGCAGCCCAGTTTTGTTGAAAGACCCATCTTGTACTTATATTACCATACAGAAATTTGCTAGTAATTGCTGTTGTATTTCATAGGTGCAAAAACCACCTATTATTATCAGTACACAATTTAATTATGTGTTTTTCACTTTGGCGCAGCCCAGTTTTGTTGAAAGACCCATCTTGTACTTATATTACCATACAGAAATTTGCTAGTAATTGCTGTTGTATTTCATTGGTGTAAAAACCACCGTGGATGATCCGTACACAATTTAATTATGTGTTTTTCACTTTGGCGCTGTAACGCAGGAGTGGATTCGCTGGGCCAACGCAAGCGATGATAGCTAAGCCACGCCAGGGAATGGAGTCTAAGTAGCCCCCGGTTTTCACCAGAGCCCGCCGCAAAGCGGGATGGGCTTGCTGCGGCGTGAGGCTACCAGGTCGTTACCCCTGACGTGACTGGCTTGCGATGGCGGCCGGGGTACAGCGTGGTACAAAGACGTAATCCAGAGGCGTAGTCGGGGACAGGCAGAAGGTCAGGGCAGGCAGCAGAGGTTCATAGTCAGAGACGGGCAGACGGTCAGGGCAGGCGGCAAACAGGCAAGGTCAGGAAACGTAAGCAAGCGGACTGGTACACGGGTAATCAAGACTGAACTCCAATACTCTCTAAACGCACCAAAAACACACCAACAGACTGGCAGAGAATGCTGAGGGCGTATACCTTATATAGGGCCGGCGGCCGTCAATAACCAATTAACGGCGAGCTGGCCCTTTAAATCTGGACCAGCCGTCGCGCACGCGCCTTAAGCAGCGATTATGTGCGCGGCGGCTGTCAGAGCTGGACACAGGAGCGGGGACTGGTAAGTACGGGGTTTCCCGGGCAGGAGGAGAAGGACAACGGCTGCGGGCAGCCGCGGCACCCACGCCGGACCCCGTGCGCGCAGGGGGACGGCCGCGGCAAGCTGCGGCGCCGCGCGCCGTGACAGGCACAGCCCAGTTTTGTTGAAAGACCCATCTTGTACTTATATTACCATACAGAAATTTGCTAGGAATTGCTGTTGTATTTCATAGGTGCAAAACCCACCTTTTATTATCCGTATACATTTCAAATAGGTGTTTTTTTTACTTTGGTGCGGCCCGGTTTTGTTCATAGAGCCACCTTGTACTTAAATTTGGATACAGAAATTTTGTAGTTACTGTTGTTGTGTTTTATTGGTGCAAAAACCACCGTTTGTTATCCGCATAATTGTTAAATAGCTGTATTGCACGTGGTGCTGCCCTAGTTTTTTTTAAATAGCCACGTTGTACAACAATTCTGCTAGAAAAAATTTCTAACAACTGTTGTTGTTTGTCATTGTTGCAAAAAATGCAATTTCTCATCCGTGTAACTTTTGAATAGTTTTATTGCGCTCGGTGAATCTCAGTTTGGCGCAGATCGCGCACTTGTATGATATTTTGTTGAAAACTATCAATTCCTAGTCCTACTGGGCAGTTGTAATTCCCTGGGGCTGAAGGAAGAACACTGTTGATTTTGTCTTATGGTTCTTCCACCAGACCGCATTTCACAGGTATTCGCTATAAACATTTCAGGTTCTAATCCTACTTGGCTGTAGGAAATTAGAGGGATTTAAGAAGAGCTGTGATTTGCCGGCTTTTAATAAGAGACTTTCAAAAACTCTTCCATACCTTCTTAAATTTTTATCTTTCTGAACATGGAGCAGGTGGTAAGCGAGCAAAGAGGGGGGTAGGACATGGAGGTAGAGGTACGAGAGAAAGTGCTCCTTCCAGTGCTGGTGACAACACGCATGCCAGTGGATCGTCGGTTGCAGGACCGTCAGGCCTGTCATCGCTGGGTCAGGGCCCTGTGAATCTCAGTAACGAACAGCGTCGCCAAACTGTTCTTCAGTGGTTAATGCAACCAGCATCCAGCAGTCTTACCTCCTCGTCCTCCCAGTCACGGCCACAAATGTCATCATCGGCATCGTCAGCATCTGTCCAACATGAAGCGAAGGCAGCCCAAATGTCTACTCGTGTACCCACCACTGTGGATAATACATTTTCTGAAGACCTCTTTGATGACAAAATGCGGTTGGGGTCAGAAGGCATGTTAAAAGATCAAGAGGCCAAAGAGGATGATTTTGTCTGCTCTGACACCCAGTTACTGATACCATCAGAGGAGGAGAATGAAGCCGGTTAGTGTTGAGCGATTACGTTGGCCATCGACATCGGTCGATGGTTGATAGCCGACCATCATCGACAAGATATTCGATGGTCGATGGTAGATTATGATCGATGACCATTAAAGTCTATGGGAGAGCAACAACACCTTCATTCTTACACCCAAACAGGGCTGGAGAAGCTGGAAATAACATCCACAACAGTCAAATGGATATGTGCTACATCTTAGGCCTCGTTCACACGGCTTATTTGGGGACGGATTGGCGCCGTACTCCGCGCCGGATTTGCGCTTCAGTACGGCGCCAATCCGTCCCTGTCATTACGGTAATCCACTGCTCTCATAGAGAACAGTGGATTCCGTCGCTCCTCCCCGCTCGGCGAATCCGCCGCGGGGGGAAAAAGTGACATGCACATTATTTACGGTGGGGACACGCCGTAAACAATGCATTGTCTATGGGGCCGGGAGCGGCGCCCCCGCCGCGCTCCGGCCCCGCCACCGTCCCGCCTCTTATTCACGGCGGATTTGTGCACTCAATACGGCGCACAAATCCGTCGGGAATAAGCCGTGTGAACACAGCCTTAGGCAACACACTTAGGTTATAAAAGCCACAGAAAAAAAATCACAGACCATTCACTATCCCTGTCTTGCACCACAGCATGACCCTTAAACCTGCATGACCCACAAATTAAAAAGTGCCAGAAGGCAGTATGATTTGAACCATTATTTTACTTGAACTGGACATTGAATATCCCTGTCCTGGAACGCAGCATGAGCCCCAAACCTGCATGACCCCCAGATTTAAAAAGTGACGGAAAAAGGAGTCTTTCAACCACCATTTTAGTTTCACTGGATAGACCAACCCTTTCCTTTCCACAGCATGGCCC
>JAODAL010025658.1:0-58225 GCA_025379985.1 Phyllomedusa bahiana | reverse complement strand
AACTAAAAAGAGAGGTCCCTCCCCTACACGTTGTCGGACCAAATTGTCCAGTTTTTTCACATCCTGTATTTCCCCAGTACAGAAACCCTTCCCTCCAGCCCCCGGGGGGGCCAGAGCCTCTCCCGGCTCCTCTGCTGCACTACCAGCTAGCGGACCCCCGCCCCCGAAAAACCCTTAAAGGCCCTTTTTTTTATATGACCCCCGACCCTACCCAAAAACCCCCCCCCCCCCCCCCCCCCCCCCCCCCCCCCCCCCGGGGCCTGGAACTGGGGAGTAAGGGGCCCACCCAACCATTGTCTATTTCCCAATAAGAAAAAAACCCAGGAACGGCTAAAAACCCAAAAACATCCCTAATTTTTTCCCCAACCACCAAGAGTGGATGAAAAATACATAAACTGGCTCTTACCCCCCAAAGGCCCCAGGTATCCTTGGTGGCATTTTTGGAATACCACCCCCTGGTATATCTCCCCCTTTGTGGCGGGAAACCGGCAACTACATTACCCGGTCTGTCACTTTTCCCCCCCCCTCTGAAAAAAGGCCCGTAGGTCTTTTTCACCTTGCAAAACCCCTCCTCCGGGGTCAAAGTTTCTTACAGGGGGAAAACCCAAATCTCCCCCAGCTTATGTTGTGCCTTGTTTCTCGGGGGGAAAAACACGCCATTTTTCTCGGGGAAAAACCCTTTTCCCCCCCCCTGTTCATAACACCATGGGGCCCCATAGGGCCCGATTTTTGGCTGGGGCAGCATCAGAGTCATCCATACATTCCACAAACTATCTCTTTCCCCCTTTGAACCTGGTTTTCCGGGGCAACACTCCCCCAAAAATCGTCAGGGGAAGAGACTATAGTCCCAAAAACACTCAGCCCCTGGGCTCATACCATGCGCTCTTTTTCGGCAACCGACCGTTTACTTTCCACTTACTAAAGATGGCCGACGTATTTTACGCTTACTGCAAGGGGTTTTTTCCCCCTTCCGCCTGCAGCTGACATTTCCAGGTACTTTTGGGTAACTCCCAAAACCGCACTATCCCGCCTTTTACCCCTTTTCCCTTTAAAAAAGTAAACCTTTGGGTTTTGGGGCCCCCTGGGCCTGTCTTCAATAATTTGGGGTTTTCCCATAAGCAAAAAGGGTCCTGGTTTTGTCCCCGCCAAACCCCACAAACAGCCCCAGGAAGCAGAAATGCAGCACAAACCCCTTTTTTTTTGAAGGTTAAAATTTAAAACCTGGTTTGGCTTTTTTATTCAAATAAAAAAACACCGTGTTTTTTAAAAAAGGGACATACAATTTAAAATTTTTTCCCGCCCATTTGTGGAGCGCAAATTTTTATCCAAGGGTTACCCAAGCTTTTTTATGGGTTCATTTTGGGGTTTAAAAAACGGGTGTGTATTTATCAATACAGATTTTCTTCACAAACAGAGTCTGTACATTTTTGAAAAAACAGTAAAGTCAGACAGAGAGGTGGCAGGCCTTTTAAACCCGCGGGGGCAGTGGGGAAAAACATTCCCGGCCCCGGTCGCAGCCCCAAACAAGGGGGCGGCAGCGGGGGCACTCGGGGAGGGCCCGGGAAATGCGGCTGTCAACTACGGCCGTGTGTTTTTCAGCAAAACCCCAAGGGGTTTTTGATTGGTTGATAGGTCACCACTTTTCCCCGCAAAATGACATCTGACAACCCCACCAAAAGTCGGTGGGAACGTCAGACACAAACCCCTTTGTTTTCCATGGCCCCCGGAAACGGGGGCAGGGCCCCCCCCCCTGTCCTCAAAACCCCCCTCTGTCCCCTCCCTGTCCCCCCACCCGAGATTTTACTAAGGGTCTGGGTCAAACGCCTAAATTTGCGAGGGTGAACAATTTGAGGAGGGGGAGCAAACACTTAAATTGGGAGCGAAAAAATGGGGGCCAAAATCCCCTGCTTTTTTGCCCGTAGGGGGGCAAAGTATAGATTTTGAGAGGGCATGGGGGGGTCATTTTGTGGGGTATTTCTGCATCCCTTGCCGGTGATGAGGACAGCGTGCATAAAACACAATCGAGTGATTACCGACTGCACTTGGGGAGGGGTGAAGAAAAGGGCTTATCATCGTCAGGAGAAGA
Organism: Phyllomedusa bahiana; assembly: GCA_025379985.1. Taxonomy (NCBI): domain Eukaryota; kingdom Metazoa; phylum Chordata; class Amphibia; order Anura; family Hylidae; genus Phyllomedusa; species Phyllomedusa bahiana. The sequence continues at coordinate 56,139 of JAODAL010025658.1, read as the reverse complement.
GGGGTCGCTTGCGGGCGGAAGCGCGCAGCCAGCAAGGGGATGTGTGGCCTGAGTCGCGGGATAGCAGCGTGTGAGGTCGGGAGCCAAGCGGCCCGGGTGAAAACCGCTTCGCAGACTAAGAAAGTACGGCACAGGGGCTCATGAGGAGCGGGGGCAGTAGTCATCAGTGGGGAGCGTTGGCGAAAAATCAGCTATCGGCGGGTGGCAGTTCTTTGCAAAGACCCCGGAGGACCGAATAGGGGATATGTAGAATTGTGGGCAGAAGTGAATTTGGGGCCCAAGGAGCTAACTTTGGCACCAGGGCCCTGCTTAAACACATGCAGCGTCACCACCCGGGTGGCCGGGAGAAAGGGGCTCAGATGTGGTGGCCCCTTCCGCCTTTCAGCAGCGCCAGTGGCAACATCCCATTGCAGCCAGCAAGGCCCACCACCTTGCAGAAGGGAGCTTTTCTTTTTTTGCCTATTTCCTGGTCCGATGCACTCTGCCACCCCAGTTAGAAGACCCTGGGTACTGGGCACCAAATGGTGTGTGGCCCCAACTTGCCGGTTTTCAGGGAGAGGCTTCCCCGCCGGTCAGTAGTGTGGATCAGAGGGGTGTTCAGTGCAGCGGGGGGCCCTCGTTACCCTAGGAGAAACCGCTTGTCCCGGGGAAAAGGGAATGACTGATCTTTGTAAGATGAAACAGGGGGTGGCCAAAATTTACACCCCAATGCCTTTGGGGTCAAACTACATCAGCCTGACGCTCACCCAAACTGTGAGAAAAATTGTCTGGGTTCAAATACCTGCCTCAGCCACTTTCTGAGCCGCCACCCGCCTGATGCCACACATTGTTACAGTTTTCCATCTGCCACCCAAACCTCTTTACCAGGGGGCTGTATTGCCACCCACCTCCCCAAATTGTATTGTGCCACTGCCCGACCTCATGCTGGCGTGGGTGCTGCCGTGACCCCCCAACTGTGTCATTTTGCCACTCTATGACCTCTGCTGCTGTGCTGTTTCTGCTGCCCTACCTCCCACTGTGTCATTGTGCCACTCTTGACCTCAAAGTGCTGCTGCTGTTGCTGGCCGTGACCTCCACACTGTGTCATTGTGCCACCTCTGCCCAATGCTGCTGCTGTGGCTGCTGTGTGACCTCCAACTCTGTCTTGTGCCACTCTGGGCCCCTTTTTTTTGCCACCTCCAGAATTCATTGTGCCACTGTCTGACCTCATGTGCGCCGTGCCCTCCACACTGTTCATTGTGCCCCTCTGTGCCCTACTCTTTTTTTTGCCACCCCAGAATGTATTGTGCACTCTCTGACCTTGCTGCTGTGGCTGCTGCCCTCCCCCCAACTCTGTATAATGTTGCCCCCTGAGCCCCAGTTTTTTTTTTTCACTTTCGCTCCCATGATTTATCGGGGACTTTCCCCCCTTGATTTTTTTTCATCATTTTCCCCTCTTATTGCCCAGGGAATTTATAGTGAAGGTTTCAAAGAGCGGGGCAGTCATGTGCGTGTCTACTAAAGCAAAAACATTGTATGAAAGCCCAAACCAAAGCTCCCTCTGCATTTTTAAAGCATGGCAAAACGTTTACAGCCCCTGCAAGCTTTGCAGCCTGGAAATAGCTGTTTTTTAATGAAATTTCATCCCAAAGTAATTCGGAACAAAACAAATTTTGTGGGAAAATTGGGCGAAGCGCAAATCGAATTTGAAAATTCCCCCATCTCAATTTAGGTGTCATAAAAGAAAGTTTTATTCATATGTTGTCACAGTGGAGCCTAACTCATATGATGTCACACAATGAAGCCCAATTTAGCATTATATATTTTTATTCAGATAGTATTACAATAGTATTACCATCACTTCATTTATATAACATCACAATGATATCCAATTCATATGTTGTCATAATAGTTTGATTCATATGGTGTCATCGAATTAAGGGGGGTTTTCACTACAGGATTTTCTTTTTTTTTAAGATTTGCAAAAACAAGTCATTTGCAATATAGCCCCTTACTGTTACCCATTCCTGATATCCCCCCTTTTATTTAGCTGATCGTCCTTTGGTGCTTAGCTACAGACCTGTTTGAATTTTCCTGATGGTGCCAGCACTGGTTGCTAACCAAGACCTGGCTTTAACTGTGCCGTGGAAGCCCGTAAGCGAATTCAAGTAAAAACCCAAAAAAGCAGGACAGGGTAAAGAAACAATGTAGTGAAACAACCACTTTAAAATTGCCTGATTTTATTGTTCTTTTAAAGGGAATGAAACAGAACGGTCAAAATGAAGCCTGAACCATATTATATCAATAAATAATAAATTTAGTATGTGGGGCTCACCCGAAATTTTTCAGTCCCTTACATTCACAGTTCCTCTGTGTGGCGTACAAGGATGCCGTCGACCACCAGCAGAAAACCCAAACAGTAGAAAATAGCTAAAAAACAGCTGTGAACAAAGGCCCTTTGTGACCCAAAAAACATGCATATGAACTGCTCAATCTGGACTTTAAAAGCGAAATTAAAGAACGGGCTGCACCGAGGGCTGGCTATTTTTAGCCCCACTCAGACCAGCCCCCTTTGGGATAGGTGTAATTTTTTTCCCCCCATTATCCGCGCTTTTCGGGTGCCCGCGGCAGTTTGTAATGTGCCTGTTTTCGGGGGGGCGTGCAGGAGGAGGGGCGCACTAAAACAGTATGAAGCTATAGATTTGTAGCTTCATTACGGAAATTCTAGGTGCATTACTGCTGGAAAAGGTAGAGCACTTTCAAAGTGGTTTACCTGAGTCAGAAGTGTCATACAAGCGCTAGAATGCACCTGATTTATGACCCACAGTAGGGTGGGTTCATAAATCAGGTGCATTCTTTACTAATATTATGTGCCTGAAAATTGGTGTTTACATGCCAATATTCATACATGCCGCCCTAAATTTGCATTTTAATGGATTACAAATAACATTTAGTTTTTTGGAAGTGCTGGACTTTTCTACTATTCATATTGTTTCATAATAGTATTTAGTATCATAGAAGGGAGCTTGATTCCGAGGTGCAGAGTCACAATAAAGCCTGCTTTATATTGGATCACACAATGTATCCTGACACATATAGTGTCTCAATGAAGCGTGAACCATATGAAGTCATGATGGAGGCAATTCATAAAACATCATCAAAGAATTTGATTCATATGATGTCACATTGGAGACTGACTCCAGATTTACATAGTGCCCTCTTGGAGCTAGATTTAAATGGTGTCAAGATGGTGTATAAATCATATTGTGTCATAATGGTGCCTGATTTATTTGGTGTCAGAATACACACTAATTCATGTAGTGTCCCCATAGATCCTGCATAATATTGTATTATAATGGTGCTTGATTCAAATGTCATAATCCAGATTGATATGGAGTAACAATAACATCCAATACATATGATGCCAGACATTTAAGTTCGACCCACATTGTGTCATACAATTGATCCTGTTTCATATAGTGTCAGAATTGAGCTCAAATCATGCTTTCATGTATTTAGAAAGTGTCACAATGAAGCCCAATGTTACATAGTTACATAGCACAGTTTAAAAAGTACTTATGTCACTTATGTCAATTAAGTTCAACCAAGGGCCATTGTAAATTTAGCACTTCTCCCTCTTTGTTTCCCCCAGGCACCCTCTTAGATTGTAAGCTCTTGCGAGCAGGGCCCTCACACCTTGTGTCTCACCTGTAAGTAGCGTTTCACTGTGTAATTGTCTGTTTTTGTCTGTAATTATACCCTCTACATTGTAAAGTGCGGCGAAACTTGTTGGGCGCTATATAAATAAAGATTATTATTATTATTATTAAGGGTGGGGAAGGATGTGGATGAAGGGAGGGGATAGGACATTTTTAATTTTCGGTTCCCCTGCTGATGAAGACTTGGAACCCATAAGGCAAGAACCAGTCTTCCCTAAATGAATATTTAATTTCTGCTCCAAGAGTTGCCCTCAGACTGGATCTAGAATTTTACATAGCTACATAGGTATTCATATTTTTGAGTTTCAGGTAGTTATCTAAGCCTTTCTTGAAACCCTCACCTGTTCCTGCTGTGACCAGCACCTGGGGCAACTATTCCACAGATTCACAGTTCTCAGGATGAGGAAGGCTTTTCTCCTCTGGAGATTGAATTTTTTGTTCTCTACACAAAGGGAATGTCCCCTTGTCTTTTGAGGGAGTTTTACATTAAATTTTTTTTCCCCATACTTTTTGTAGGGGTCATCATATAATTACATATAGATTAATCATGTCTCCTCAGAGCCATCTTTTCTCAAGGACTAACAATAAAGTGCAATTCTTTTAACCTCTCCTCATTAACTAGAATGCTCCATTCCCCGTATAAGTTTGGTTGTGATGGTTCTTTGCTCAATTTCTCTAGCGCTGTTACATCCTTTCTATAAAATGGATCCCAAAACTGGACAGCATATTCCAAGTGAGGCCTCACCAATGCTTTATATACAGTCATATGAAAAAGTTTGGGCACCCCTATTAATCTTAATCATTTTTAGTTCTAAATAGTGTTGAGCGATTGCGTTGGCTATCGAGATCGATCGATTAGTCGAAGTCGGACCGCTATCGTTAAGGTTTTTCGATAGTGAGATAGATTATGCGCGATGCCATTTAAAGTCTATGGGAGAGCAACAAACACCTTACTTATTACACCCAAAACAAGGGCGGAGAAGATGATGAAATTACATCACAAACAGTCAAATGGATACGTGCTACTTCTTAGGCACACACCACTTAGGTTATATATAGTTCTCAAGAAATATAGTCAAGTCCATTTACTTATCCCCTGTCTTGTACCTCTGCCTGACCTTAACTGCATCACCCACATAATTAAAAAGTGCCAGATGGATGTTTGATTTGAACCATCATTTTACTTGAACTGGACTTGATTATCCTGTGTCCTAGAACGCAGGCATGGAGCCAAACCTGCATGACCCCCACATTTAAAATAGTTGCCGCAAAAAGGGAGTCTTTCAACCACCAATTTTAGATTGAACTGGATTTTGAATTATACCTTTCATGGAAAACGCAGCATGACGCCACAAAAATGCATGACCCCCACATTTAAAAAGTGCCGCAAAAAGGAAGCTTTTCAACCACACAATTTTTGTGAACTGGACACATTGACTATACCGGTCTTGGCCACAGCATGAGCCCCAAACGCATGACCCAACATTTAAAAGTGCCGCAAAAAAGGGTCTTTCAACACCATTTTAGTGAACTGACATTGACTATACCTGTCCTGGGCACAGATGAGCTCCAAACCTGCATGACCCCCGAACGATATTAAAAATTGCCCGGAAAAAGGAGTCTTTCAACCACATTTTTGTTTCACTGGACATGGACTATACCTGTCCTGGGGCCCACAGCATGAGCCAAACTGCATGTCACACACATTTAAAAAGTGCTGGAAAAAAGGGTACTTTTCAACCACCATTTTAGTTGACGGAGACATTGACTTTTACCTGTCCTAGGCCACAGCATGACAGGTCCGGAGTTACAGTGGGGGCAGTGAATGCAAGGCTGGCGTTCCGTCATCTATGAACACGGCAGGTTAAAATGCCCTGATGACACTGCAACGAAAACTGTGTGCAGAAGCAGAGTGCGGTAAATCGGAAGTGTGAGAACTACAGCCTTCCTCTGTACACCGTCAATACCTGGGTCGCGCTTGACCCCTCGTTTGAGATGTGGTCCAAATTGAGCTTCACTTGGAAATACTGGTGGTGAATTCTCCTGTTACACCAAGGTGCCCTTTATCTTTGCTTTCTTTTTCTCATTTTACTCAACGTGCTGGAGGAAATGGTCTCTGTACTTTGTTCTCTGTCCGTGCTCCATACTCCATTGTACTCTTGAATATCTACATTGGTCATGTTTTCCTGTACCTCCTTGTATGTACAATTAAGGGTATAGGAATTTATTAACAGCTATTTTGTACATGCAAGTTTTTTAGTACTTTTATCTAGAAAAACAACATTTTTAAAACTAGGATGGATCCCACCATGTCTTTGTTTCTCTTTTAGTTCATTGTATTTAATGGGTGGTCTCAATTACTGGATGATTTAGCTATGTTTAAAGATCTTGCTAATAACAAGTTCATTTTGCAATATGTGGTCCATTAACAGTGCCTACTCTATTCTGTTTCTGACAGCACCATAACCCTTACCACTCTTGGACAATTGTGAGAACAAATGTCTGTTAGAATCAACATTTTTTAGAATTGGAACTGTAGTATCAGCTGCATGTCACTGCAAAAATGCCCCCAAAATTGTCTACTAGCAGTCCTTGAGCAATTTGGTCAATTGTGAAAGAGAACAAATGTATGTTTTAGAAAAACAATTTTTTGATTTGGTCCTTGTAGTATAGCTGCTTGTCACAGCAAAATGACCCCCAAAATTCAAAGCCATGGACCCTTGAGCCACTTTGGTCTATTGTGAAGAAACAAATGGTCTGTTAGAAACAAAATTTTTTTATATAGGACTGTAGTGATTGCTGCAATTTCAAACCAGCAGCATGACCCAAAAAATTATAAAATGACTTACTAGTCCACTGCCTGTTAAAATTGTGTGGGAGAAATGCACTTAGAGGATGCCTCATTTCTGTTCAAGGTGACTTTGTTTTTTGCTGGTATCTAATCTGATACCTTGACCAACTATAAAAATTATAACTTATGATCTTCTCAGCCACTATTAAAAATTTGTGAGGGTGAAATGCCAACTTAGAAGCCACATTTCTGTTCCAAAGGACCCATTATTATAGCTGTATAGCTCAGCAACTTGACCCCAAATAAAATTATAAATATGACTTTCGCAGCCACTATTAAAAATTGTGAGGGAGAAATGCCATTAGAGTCACTTTTCTGTTCACAATGGTCCATATTGATTATTGCTGTAGCTCACAGCAAAAATGACCTCAAAACCATTGACAATCGCGAAAAACTTTTGAAGGATAAAGTGAGGTAAATGGAATACGGTGTTGTCATTGAACCTTGACTGTACTTGTACATCTCCATCACAGCATAAAACAAGCAAAAGAACTGTGGGAAAAGAGAATAAAAATTGCAGTAGAAATGATCATTTTTAAAAAAGGTTTTCTAAGAGGACCTATTTCTGTTTGAAACAGGAATGTGAAGTAGTCTTGGCAACTAATCGGTGACCCGGCTAATTGGGGCCACAAACATCATCAGAGATCTATGCCTGAGTTCATCTTGATGAAAATGTCAATACGATCCCACTTTATTGTGGAAGCCGGATGCGTTTGTCTCGTAATGACTCCTCCAGCTGTGCTGAAGGTTCCCTCAGAATTTTGACGTGCTGATGGGCAGGGAAACAACAACTCTATCGGCAGTGACGTGCCAGCTCGGGCCATTCGTCATTTTGGATACCCTAGAAGTTTATTGGGTCGGAACAAATGCAAAACATCGACGTTGTTGTGAAGCAGATTGTTGTTGCCCATGATCTTAGCTGATCTCTGTGTGTTGGTTTGTGTGACTTGGAATTGCATGCGTTGGTGGTGGGTGGTAAACAATGATTGCCAGGAAGGTCACCCATTAGGGTTCTGCCACACTTGCCTGCTTGCTTGACGCTACGCCTACTTGGCACTCGACGGCTGTCACGTCGCTTGATGTTGTTCCACCGTGACATTTGGGAACGTTGAGCAGACGCTACAGATGTCTCCAGTTGGTATCAGATCAGCAGGTCTCCTATTTCCTGCATTTATCTCTATTTGGGTGGGTGGAAGGATGTGCTGATTTTTGTTGTGTACGGGGATCCAGCGAGGGTGGCACCCCAGTAAATGTTGTTTCATTTTGATGGCCTTAATGCGAGGACATGTTGGAGGAAAATGGAGCATCCAAGCACTAATGTGAGAGATGGAATGGTGCCTTGATTTCCCAAGCCTGGGGTCGAGGGGCACTAGCTCAAAACTGATCTTCCTCATCTTCCTCCTCCGCCCTCAAATTAGCGCCAATACCTCTTTCCAAGGCAGGGACGTCGGTACACTCATCGGATGTCTAGATTCCTCCTCCTCTCCTCCTCCGCTGCTCCGGCACAGCTTTCATCAAGCCCTGGACTTGCTGAGATGATGCACCCTGAGAGCTGGATGCGCCACCTTGCACTAGATCTCTGGACCACCGAACCAGTGCCTAAATGAAGATACCGATGATATTGTGAAACTGTCGGGCCTTGTGGATTGACGGAGCAAAGCTCCGTTGTCCGCATCTTTGTGTCCGTCTCCTCCTCCGTGCGTGGCGGGACTGTTGTTTCAGAGTGACCCATACGATCGTTTCCGAGAACTATGATCACAACAATTGCTCATGTGACAAGGAATTGTCCGCACTGACCATTTGGTGGCTTCTTCAAAAACTGGCAAGGATGGTGCTGAGCTCTTTCACCTTGCCTCCCTTCGCGTGGTTCAGCACCCGAGGTCCGGTACCGCTGCTTGTCAGGCAAGGGTGTCACCTTGTACTGCGTAATGGCATTGCGTGCTTGCCACTCAATGCTGGGAGATTGTGGAGGGTGGAATTCATGCGTGTGGCCACGTCAAACAATGAGACGGTGTTGACGGGGAGGCACGAGCTGCGATGCACGCATGCCAGGCGGGAACGAAGCAAGGGTGCATGGCGGAAGGGCGAAACTCTGACCTGAGCCTCTTCAGCGGCAGGTCATGACAAGGGTAGCTCTTTTGCAATTTACTGGACGACAAGGTTCATGACTGTGCCAGGCTAGGGATGTGCTCCAGGCATACCGATCTTAAGGGCAGCGGCCCAAGCTGATTTCGCCCGTTTTCGCACACCACCTTGCCATGGCACAAGGTTCTTGCTCAACAAGCGACAAGCGCATCGGTCTCGCTGCTTAGTAGCCGTCCACGCTCCTGAACTGTGTGTGGACGGTCCTCACAAGGCAGATTAAATATCTAAACGGCTGGTGTCTCTGGGCAAGCTGATGCCACCTGAGGAACTTGGGGGAAAGAGCCCTGCACCAATCCCTGCGGTTTTGAAGAGCGTTCGCAGGCCTGAAGAGCCACCGTAAACCCCAGAGACATACACCACAGCTCACCAGTGAGATGTACAGAGATATAGCGGCCTTGGCCGTGCTTACTAGTCAAATTGTGTCGGTGGTGAGAAGGACTTTTCCGGACACAGATGCAGAAAACGCGCTGAAATTTTTGACTGTCACGTGGCTGGCAAGGTCAGAGGGACGGCTTTTTCTGGCAAAGAAATGCTGCTCAGGCATCTGGTATTGGGGGAAGCGTAGAGGGCCCATGACGTGGCGGAACCCATCTGTGTCCTCCAGTCGGAAAAAGGCAAAATTTCCAAGGCCCAAAAAGCTGGCAAATGCCACGACATTCTGGCTTTTGGCTTTGGGAATCGGTTTGGGTTAAAGTGTTTATTCTGCTCCCTACCTGGAAGACAGAAGGCTGGGCTGCTAGACTGGCCGCTGTACGGCGTGCAGTCGTCAAACTGGCGGAGGAGAAGGGGTTAGGATGGGTCTCTGTGGTGTGGTGCTAACGGGCGATGGGGGAGCGAAGAGTGGCTGATCCTGATCATGTCTATGAGAGACATGGGATGCTGAGGAACGCTTGGTGGTGGCGAGGAGGAGGGGCGGGTGACTGAGAGGTGTTGTGACAGTGGTTGGTGGCCTGGCGTAGGTCTGGCCTTTTTTTGGGCAAGTGTTTACACTCCATTTCAACTCATGCTTTGATGCATGTGACGTATCATGTTGGTGGGTGGTTTAACCACTAGGTTCTGGCATCTACGTATGGTTTAACGGCAAAAAGGCGGAATATGACAAAGCTCGGGTGAATCAGAGGCTTTGCTTCAAAGAAGGCTGGATTGAAGGAGGTCCTGGACTTTTTGACGGCGGAATAAGAGAGGAGGGGGTTGCGCTGACAGTGGCTGGCGGAATCTGTTTACAGCCGGACTTCTGCGAACGCCTCTCCCTTTTTGTGGAGGGACCCTTATTGACACTACCCATCGTACTCTTCCTCTGCCGTCCTATGTTGCAAGCAGGCTAGCAAGCAAATTCTGCGGAAAAGACCAGGATGGATTCCGCACAATGTCGTAATCATATCATCATCAAAACAGAGTGGACTTGGTTACGTTATGACTTTCTGGATCCAGAAGGATGCAGGCTACGCATGCAAGGGGCCACTGCAAGGCGTTGCCGACCAGACCGGGATTTTTTGGCCGATTGAAAACGGCTTCCTTCATCCTCCTCTGATGGCATCGTAAATAGGGCGTCAGAGCAGGAGAAATTAATCACTTTTTGGCCTCTTGATCTTTTAATCATGCCTTATGTACCCCACCGCATTATGTTTTCAAAGAGGGTCTTCAGAAAAGGGATTATCCACAGTGGTGGGTACACGAGTTGGACATTTGGGCTGCTTCATGTTGGGTCAGTTGCTGTTGATATGATCGCACGACATTTGTGGACCGTGATCTGCCCGGAGTGGACGAGGAGGTAAGAATGCTAGATGCAGGTTGCATTAAACCACTGAAGGGATATGCGTTGGCGACGATGTTAGGGACTTAGATTCACAGGGCCCTGACCCAGCGATGACAGGCCTGACGGTTCCTGCAACTGACGATCAGCTGGCTTCGACGTGTTGTCGCCGCACAGGTACGGGAGCCATTCTCTCGTACCTCTACCTCCTGTGCTTGACCCCCCCTATTGCTCGCCTAGACCCACCTGCATTTCGACCATGTCGATAATATAGTGAAATTGTCGAAGTATGGAATAGTTTGGAAAGTCTCTTATTAAAAGACGTAAATAACAGTATTCTCAATCCATCTAATCAAAACAAATTGAGGATTCCACCTTTAACTGCAAGTGTCTATCAACAAATTCTGGACTGGGCAAAAGTAAAAAAACAGTATCTGTTATGTTTTGGTATATAAACGGTATTTTTTGCACCTTGCAATTCAACCTGTGGTGATTAATAGAATTGATGTTTTACGTTTTACCGTAGATGCTGCGTCAATGAACAGTGCTGGGTGCGCTCAAAAGTCAATAAACACGTAACATGTTATGTCTTGATATAATAAACTGGTATTTTTTGAACCTTTCAATTCTCCTGGTGGTGGAATCTTATAGAAGTGATGTTTTAAGATTTACGTTAGATGCTGCGTCAATGAACAGTGTGGGTGCGCAAAGTCAAAAAACACGTAACTGTTTTGTTTTGATATATTATCGGTTATTTTTTGCACCTTTCAATTCACTGTGGGTAAATATAGAATTGATGTTTTAAGATTTTACATAGTTGCTGCGTCAATGAAACAGTGTGGGTGCGCACAAAAGTCAAAAAACACGTTAATGTTTTGTTTTTTTATCATAAACGGTATTTTTTGCTCCTTTCAATTCATCCGTGGTGATATAGAATTGCTGTTTTATGTTTTACATAGATGCTGCGTCCAATGATCAGTGCTGGGTGTGAAAAAGTCAAAAAACACGTAAACTGGTATGTTTTGATATAATAAACTGTATTTTTTGCATCTTTCAATTCACTGCGGTGATATAGAATTGCTGTTTTAAGATTACGTAGATGCTGCGTCAATGACTATGTGTGGGTGAGCAAAAGTCAAAAATACGTATACTGTTATGTTTTGATTGATAAACGGTATTTTTTTGCACCTTTCATTTCAATAGTGGGTGAATATTAGACATTTCTGTTTTAAGATTTACGTAGAGGATGCCGTAAATGTTTAACTGTGCTGGGTGCGCAAAAGGTCAAAATCACGTAACTTGTTATGTTTTGTTATAATAATCGGTATTTTTTGCACCCTTTCAATTAACCTGTGGTGAATATAAGATTGCTGTTTATGATTTACGTAGATGCTGCGTCAATGAACAGTGCTGGCTCGGGGCGCAAAAGTCAATAAAAAACACGGTACTGTGTTGTTTTAGTACGTATTACACGGGTATTTTTGGCAAACAAAACAACCTGTGATGACTACAAGATTGCTGGTTTGGTTTATTTAAGTGCAAGGTTGGATATATTCATACAGTCACAGGTTTGTAATGGGTAAAATTGAACACCTATCTGAAATGTATATATAATAAAAAGTGGAGTTTTGCAGCTATCAAAGTAGACTGCTGTTGAACTTGACATTATGTTTATCCAATATAAGTTCAGGCTGCCCAATATCCAGGAAAATATTTCAACTAGCAAACTGTTAATAATAAAGATATTCCACTACATGTCTACACTAAGTCCTTGGTGAACTTTATCCAGTGTTCTTTATTGACTATGAGCTTGTATGTGTTTGCCCGCGGGGCCCACCCCCCCCCCACCGCTCCCACGCGTGGAATTACAGCGGTAGATCTGCTTTTAAATTTCTCTAGCTAACTACATAAATGTTCAAAATCCTAATCTAACTAAATTGGAAGGATCACAGCTAATAGTAGAGGTTTCTCTGTGCAGAAATAGACTTATTTCGCTGTGCTGTTTTGGCCAAGAGGCAGAGCGCAGGTCCTATCCCTATGAGACGCTGAGAGAAACTGAGGTGAATACAGGAACGCTGGTTCTATGTAATACGAGTTGGGGGTTCATGTGATTTTTCAGACATCGCACCACTACACATCCCAGTCATGACGTTCGCACACAATCTCACCCTGCTCTATTCTGTAATCTGAATTTGTGGCCGCAAAATTACAGAAGGCCGAAATTGGCGCACGATCTTAATAGATGAATGCACAGACGTTTTAACACTTAATGATGGCCATGATCTGGAAAATTTCGATCACCAGTTAAAAAACCTTGCGATTTCAACTTGTCGATAAAAATCGATCAAAACTAGTTCTAAATATTTGGGTGTTTGCAACGCCATTTCAATTTGATATTATCTAAATAATTGATGGACACAGTAGTATTTCCGGATTGAAATGAAGGTGTTATTGTACTAACACAAAATGTGCATTATGCATTAAACCAAAATTTGACAGTGCAAAAAGTATGGGCACCCAAACAGAAAAGTGACATTAATTTTAGTAGATCCTATTTTGCAAAAATAACAGCCTCTAGTACGATTCGTAGCTTTAAATCCATTCCTGGGGATCATGATGAAGTATTTATGAGAACATTCCTCTTTACAAAACAATTCAAGTTAAGTTGATGGTCGTCCGAGCATGGCCCCCGCTTAAAAAAGTTCCCCCAAGATGTTAAATGATATTCAGGTTGGGGCTGGGTGGCCCTTCCAGAACATTGTAATTGTTCCTCTGCATGAATGCCTGAGTAGATTTGGAGCTGTGTTTGGGATCATTGTCTTGCTGAAATACCCAAATCCCAGGCGTAACTTCAAATTCATCACTGATTTCTTGTACAATATTCTGAAGTCTGCTGATACTGAGTTGAATCCATGCAAACCCTCAACTTTAAAAAGATTCCCGGTGCCGGCATTGGCCACACAGCCCCAAAACATAAATGGAACCTCCACCAAATTTTACAGTGGGTAGCAGGTTTTTCTTGGAATGCGGTGTTTTTGGGACGCCATGCATAACACCTTTTTGTATGACCAAACAACTCAATCTTTTTTTTCATCAGTCCACGGGGACCTTCTTCCAAAATGAAGCTGGCTTGTCCAAATGTGCTTTTGCATACCTTCAGGCGACTCTGTTTGTGGCGTGCTTTCAGAAACGGCTTCTTTGCATCACTCTCCCATAAAGCTTCTCCTTGTGCAAAGTGTGCTGTATTGTTGACCGATGCACAGTGACACCATCTGCAGCAAGGATGATGCTGCGCTCTTTGGAGGCGGTCTGTGGATTGTCCTTGACTGTTCTCACCTTTCTTCTTCTCTTCCTTCTGATATTTTTCTTGGCCTGCCACTTCTGGGTTTAAACAAGAACTGTCCCTGTGGTCTTCAATTTCCTTTATATGTTCCTCACAGGGGAAACTGACGGTTAAATCTCTGAGACAACTTTTTGTATCCTTCTCTGAAAAATTTATGTTAAAACAGTCTTTGTTTTCAGATAAATTTGCGAGTTGTTTTGTGGAGCCCATGCTGCCACTCTTCACAGGAGATTCAAATAGGAGAACAACTTGCAATTGGCCACCTTAAATACCTTTTATCATCATAGGTACACCTGGCTATGAATTTTTCAAAGCCCAGTGAGGTTACAAAACCAATGTTGTGCTTCAGAAAGTCAGTAAAAGTAGTTAGGAGTATTCAAATCAATTAAAATGTTTAAGGGTACCCAAATTTTTGCACCAGTCAAATTTGGTTTAATGCATATTGCACATTTTGTGTTAGTAAAATAAACCTCATTTCAATCCGGAAATATTACTGTGTCCATCAGTTATTAGATATATCAAATTGAAATGGCTGTTGCAAACACCCAAATATTTAGAACTAAAAATTATTAAGATTAATAGGGGTGCCCAAACTTTTTCATATGACTGTAGATGTAACATTACATACTTGTCCTGGGAGTCCATGCCTCTTTTATTACACGCCAATATCCTGGTTGTCTTAGAGGCAGCTGATTGACACTGCATGCTGTTCTGTAATCTATGATCTACAACAACACCCAGATCCTTCTCAACCTGCAATTCTTCCAGTTTTTCTTCCCCTAAGACATATGACGCCTGCATATTATTCGTACCCAGATGCAGAACCTTACATTTATCCACATTGAACCCCATTTGCCAAGTGGATGCCCAAGCACTGCATCCAGGTCTGCTTGCACTTTACAAACATCTTCCATAGATTGCACTACACTACATAGCTTGGTTTCATCTGCAAAAATAGATACAGTGCCATTTATTTCCTCCCCTATATAATTAATAAATACATTTAATAGAGGCTCAGTATTTAACCCAATACTGAGCCTTGGAGTCACCACTTACAACCAGGGACAATTCTGTGTAGGTGTTATTTGATACCACTCTCTGAGTATAATCAGTTTTTAGTCCACTTACACACTGATGTTTCTAATCCAATGGTTTCTAATTTACCCAGTAAACACTTATGGGGACAATGTCAAATGCCTTTGCAAAGTGTAAAAAACACTATGGCAACATGTATGATTTTTGGCACCCAGGTGCCATGTTTTTGTGCGCAATAGTAGCGCAGAATGTGCCTGAATCTATGAACCTGTTCTACTTTGGGTCATAGATTTAGCGCTTTCTAGCTACTAAGCAGCAGTTCTGTCTCAGGTAAACCACTTTTTAAATGCTCTACCTGTTCCAGCAGTAATGTGTCTGGATTTGCCGTACTAAAGCTATAAATGTGCAGCTTCGTATGGTTGTAGTGCAACACACCTCCAGCATGCCCCCTGATCTCAGGCGCATTACCAAGCGCCACGGGTGCTTTGTAATGTGCCTAATATTGGAGTGCGCCTGATAAAAAATGTAGCAAACAGGCCTGCGCCAGTTTTTGGCACAGCCCCGTACATACATGTCACTCTATATCCACAGCTGCCCCGCTATCCTGACTTCTACTTACCTCTTCATAAAAACAGATCAGGTTGTTCTGACAAGTTCTGTCCTTAGTAAAACCATGCTGGCAATATTATATTCAGCCACATATTCCTGTATATAGTCTCTTATGAGCCCCTCACATAGTTTTCCCACAATAAATGTTAAACATACTGGTCTATAATTACCTGGGCAGGACTTGAAGCCTTTTTTGAAGATGGGAACTACAGTTGCTTTTGGCCAGTCTCCTGGCACACCGATAACCGAACTGAGCTCTTTAAGAACTCTTGGGTGTAAGCCATCTGGGCCTGGAGCCTTGTTCACATTCAGTTTGTTTAACTTGTCTTAGACCATTTCTACAGACAGAGAATTTATTATATCACTTGATGTATTAACAGTACTGGCATCACCAACATCCGCACTGACTGCCCCCCATCAGCTACTTTCTCCTCTTTTGTATATACAGAGAAGAAGAGCCTATATAGTAGCTCTACCTTCTCCCAACCCCCAGTGACCAGCCCCCATTTTCTGTTGTTTAAAGGGTCCTACATGCTCCGACTTTGCTTTTTTTGGCATTTATATGGAGTCTTCATAGAGTTTTACTAATATTGTGTTAAAGTGGGGTTCAAATTGTATTTTGTCACAACAAAGCCCATTTAATGTAATTAATATGGCATCATAAAAGGGAGCTTGATTCATGTTTTGTCACAATGGGGCCTAACTCATGAAGTAATGAAGCCCAATTTAGTATTAAAAGGGAATTTGATTAATATGAAATCACAATGTCGCCACGGTGGTGCCCAATTGATATGTTGTCGTAAAATAGTTTGATTCTTATGGTGTCATAAAAGGAAATTACAATATAGCCTGATTCATATCAAATACTAGAACCTGCATCATGTAGTGTCACAATGAAGCTTGAGCCATATTCTTTCATATAGGAGACTGATTCATATGGTGTCATAGAAAGGAACTTGATTCATGCACATAGAATCACAATGAAGTCTGATTCATGTGTTATCACACAATGAAGCTCGACGTGTACAGTGTCACAATGGAGCTTGAACCACATCATGCCATAATGGAGCCAATTCATATGATGTCACCACAAAGCCTGATTCATGGTATTGCAGTTATCCTAATGAGTCATATGATATCACCATAAAGTCTGACTCATGGTGCTACAGTTGTACCAATGAGTAGAGATGGGTGAATCAATTCTAACAAAGTGGAAAAATTTGATTCTGCACGAAGGCTAAGTTTATGGTACTTCACGGGAACTAATCATCTTTTCTTCTAAAATAGCCGCGAGCACATGGCGTGACATGGGGCTGAAAACTATGGGAGGAAGAAAGAAACGCCCTCAATGACATGTGCAGAGATGAAGCCAATCAGCGAACTGTGGGCTTCTGTGATGTCACAGCCCTATAAATACGGACGCCATGTTAAATTCTGACACTTCTCAGTGTGTCTCCTGTCACAAGCATCTATCTGCTGTAGCACTATATTGCACTCTGTGCAAAACAAACCCATTTTTTGAGCTACTGGGGTGAAAGACCTTCACAAGTGTGTGTTATATACACACCTGTTCCTTAGCGAGCGTTATTATTTTGTTTGTTTTAGTTTGTGGGGTATTCTCCCTAAAATCCAGGGTGTGTGTATATCTGTCCATACACGCCTGAATTCCATCTGGTTCACTGCGTAGGGTATTTTATACTCAAGGGTTAATTTGTCCTCTTGTTTGTGGGGTAATATGGAGTCAAATAGAGGGTGTGTGTATTTCTGCCCTATATACGCCTGAATTCCACCTGGTTATTTCTGTAGGGTATTTTATACCCAAGGGTTAATTTATCCTCTTGTTTGTGGGGTAATTAGGAGTCAAATACAGGGTGTGTGTATTTCTGCCACATACACGACTGAAATCCATCAACTTCAGACTGTGGCAGTATTTTAATCTGTGGCCAAGAGTTAATTTATCCACTTTTTGTGGAGAATTCTGTTTCAAATCCAGTGTTTGTGTATTTCAGCCCTACATACATCTCAAATCCAGCCAGTTCAGTCTCTTTGGATATTGCTATCTGTGGCAAACATTTAATTTTTTCACTTATTGTGGTGATTCTATTAAACGCTGATAAATGTAGAGCCCACCCAAAAGAGTGGAGAGGGTGTCGTCAGTAATTTTGCATTGACATCACTAATCATTTTGCCCTTCCTTTAATCCTTCAGTGTCCGCTTTCAATTGATCAGTAATCCATCATTGCTAAAGCCCAAATCAAAGCCCGATCATGATGATGATGATGATGATGAAGCCCTTTCTTCCAGGGCCGGGACGATGGGTAGTCAATGGTAGGCGACCGCCTAGGGCGCCACTTCATCCCAGGCAGATAAGGGGGCACAAGGAGGCATGGAGTGGGTTGTATTTTCCATTTGGGGGGCACTTTATGCCTTGTTTAACTAGGGCACAAGAATTCCTTGTCCCAGCCTTGCTTGCTTCACCCGGCTCCCAAGTGGGATCGGCAACATCAATTAGTGTTTTCCTGTCACCGCCGTCCTCCTCAACGGTCTGGCTGTACAGAGCCTGACCACTCGCAACATAACCCCCCATGCCACTCTCCTCATCACCACTTGCCCGCTTCTGCAAGAAGCAGCAGATGTCTTCCCCACCTCTTTGCTGCCCACTGACCTCAAATAGTTCATCCTCACAGTATAGTAGCACAGAGCCCACAGCACATAGTAGTTCTCTGGCTGTGGGAGCCGAACAGAGGTGGGTTGAGGACAGGTGAGGGCCCATGACCTGCTCCCGGGCAATGCCAACTAAAGGTTGTGTCTTACGGATGCACTGACTCTTAGCTAGGGTTGTCAGATGTCATCTGGGAGAAAGTGGATGACCTAGTCAACCATTCGAGAACCGTTGGCTTAGTGGTCAACATACAGCCGCTAGATAATACCGGAAACTCTGGCCTCGCGGAGTGAGCCCAGCTGTGACGTCCCCATACTGTGCTGCGAACTGTGCCTGCTCCAGGAACCTACTATTGCATTCTTTGACTCTATAGTAGGATCTTGGCCCTCAGCTCGGTTCATTCCAGCTGGCGCTGACATTACCTTGTCAGGCTGCGTTCCCACTTCAGTTATTTGGTCAGTTTTGCCCCCGTAAGTGCCCAGAGAAGTGAAGTGTGAAGCAATTCTAATAGCGGAGGCTGTCATCTGCTTATCATACTAAAACACAGCATTGTATGAAGACCAAACCACTCTCCCTATGCATATGAGCATGGCACAATGTTCTACAACACCCTACAGGCTCTCTGCAGCCAGGAAATAGCTGTTTTTTAACATGATTTACCACAAATAAATGTGGGTCAGAATGATTTTTTACGGAAAATTCAGCGGATCTGTCGAACTGAAATTGAGACATTCGCCCATCTCTATTAATGAGTCATATGATGTCACAAAGGAGCATAACTTCATATGAAATTCAATTTGTATAACATCTTTCCTGTTTGTAGCTACCACAAGGTGAATCTTAGGAACCTGCTGCAAACTGGTTTGTTACGGAGTTCAATGTATATACCGTCCGCAGTAAGCTCCTAGGCTGCCCATAGTGGTGGCTAAAGACGTCCTATCAGTCAGCCATGCATTGAAAAAGATTTGGAGATCTGTCTATGAAGAAACTAATCAGCACAGAGTTGTGGACCTGGTCGGATTATAAAAAGAAATATTATTAAAAGGTAAGAAACATAAAACACAGACACAAAGCCTTACTCACAGCTCCTTCAAGGCAATATAAGCTCCAGTACTACATGGGAGAAATCACACAGGTGCATAATACTTATGAACACTCACACACCCGTCCACTAGGGCGCTAATTGTGTAGTAAAAAAATTCACATTGGATAAGTACCAGTTCACACCAGTATGCAGAAAAGCCACATTACCATACAGGGGAGATTACATCACTGCAAAAATACTGTTAACAACTCACACCCCTACTATGCATGAGGGCGGTGGTTGCTAGTATTATAATTGTACATATGTAAGGTTTATATACTGTAGAAGCCAGTTATACAGTTACGTGTGGTGCACCATGCTGGCTTATAACCACTTGTGACGCCCTTACTATTGGATTCATTGGGTTGTCCAGTATATCCTAATTGTCTAACACAAAACACTGATATCCCTTTCTCCCCAGCATTACAGGACAAAATCCGTGCACTCACAACCCACGTCAATGGTCTGCTTTTTGTGAGCAATTGTTCATCATTGAGCTTCATCTGTTATACTTCCCCCATGTTGCACTAGGGCTTATATTGCCTCCTACTGTGAAAGTTCCTTGTCCAGCCATATAATTGTGAGTGTGGCCTTGTGTCTGTATTTTAAGTACATAGTGTCCCATTGTCCTGTGATTTATTTTAATGTAAATTGGTAGTAGAACTACTGTTGGGACTGGCAAGACAATGACGACTCTTGATGTGGGGTTGCAAGCTTGCATATTTTGGTTAAAAAATAAAATTATATCTCATGTTTGATATTTTTCCAGTATGTAGTTTTGTACGTACTGTAGTTTTGTCCTGTAGCACTGTAGTATTTTGTGTTGGGCACTTGGAAGATGCTGGTCAATGGAGTAGTAAGGGTGTCATCAATTGGCTGTAAGCGAGCATGGTGTACTACACGTAACCATATAACTGGTATCCTATATAAACCTTATCTATGTACAATTGTAATACTAGCAATCACCCCATAATGAATAGTAGGTGTGTGAGTGGTTGTTTACCAGTATTTTTGCATTTCTGAACCTTTTCTGCATACTAGTGTGAACTGGTTCTTATCCAGTGTGCAGTTTTTTACTGAACCATTGCCCCCTTCATGGCTAGGTGTATGAGCAATTGTTCATCAGTATCTCCACCTTTCTTCCATGTAGCACTGGGGTTTAAATTGTCTCCTATTGGGAATAGTTTTTTGTCTGGCCATTGAGCTGTGAGTATGGCCGTTTGTCTGTGTTTTTAAGGTAATAATGTCTAATTTTTCTTTGATTTTCTAATTAAAAAGAAACAACCCAATGAAAGACACAATAAGTAAAGCACACGGCAAAGTGGTGGGATAGAAAAACCATCTAAGAGAAAGAATGAGCAAAGCATCTAAGAGGTGGAGCAAATAAAAAAAACTGCGCATTGCAGCTTAACCCGCCAGTGGTGTAGCGGTGGAGAACAGAAAACCCCGCTACAGAAGTCTTTGTTTCTTGATTACTGTCATTCTGGAGGGCAGGAGCCTTACTGTGATACCAGGAGCTGTAAGAAAAGATTGCTGTCTCATCCAATATGAAATGAATCGGGATTTCATTTAGAAGAGAAAATTAAACAGAACTGAGGTGATAATGCCAGCAAGGAAATTGTTCACATAAGAATTAATCAAAGCTCAAACTTGGTCTGAATGGAAACTTGCTGCAGAACGGGGGGATGAATGAAAGTCTTATGACAGCTAGTGAGGGATTAGAGGGAGTATTATGGTGGACGACAATGCTCAGAAAAACTACGGGGGTACAATACTGTCATGTATGGTAATACAATATTCTAATGCAGGGCTTTCTGACCCATGGCTCTACAGCTGCGGTAAAAACCACAACTCCCTACATACCCTGAGAGTTGTAGCTTTGCAAAAACTAGGGTTGTTAAGCACTGTAAGCAATAAAGAATTACCGCGGTACATCTCACATCTGTATGTAGTCTGGTGATTTCCCCAGCATACGTGTGAACTGATGCATAGAAGGCCACGGTAGGGTTTAATCCTGATGCTGGGACACTTCCTCTTTCTTGTTAACCACTGTGCTTGAACAGTCTGAGGATCTGAGAAAAGAATTGTTGCTCTAGATAAAGATGGCCTAGGCTAAAAGAAGATTGCCAACTCCCTGAAATTGAGCTGCAGCACGATGACCATACAGCGGTTTAACAAGACAGGCTCCACTCAATAAAGTCTTTGCCATGGTTGAGTACATATCAAGTTGAGTGTACATCAGGGGTGTTGTTAGGCAGTTTTATCCGGGGCTTATTCCCCAGATAAAGCTGCCTATGCCCTGAGCCTCGGCAGGTACCAGGTCGCTGCCGTGGGCCTGGAGTGCCAACAATCTCTTCAACTGTATGTGTGTACTCTGGATGCACATACAGTTGAAGGCTTCCATGGAGCAGAAAGTGAGCACTCCCTTCTCCACAGAGTACTCCAGTGAGCCGCAAGTAGGCTTGCGGCTCTCCGGAGTATCCGGCACAGGTGACGTGAGAAAGTCATCACGCTGCCTGTGCGGCATGATGACGTCACGCTGCCTGTGCAGGGAAGAAGATGGAAACTAGCAGGAGCTTCATTGATCGGGGGGGAAGGTGAGTACTGTTATTTTTTTTAATATGCCCTATTACCTACCTATATCTATCTATCTATCTATCTATCTATCTATCTATCTATCTATCTATCTATCTATATATATATATATATATATATACACACTAGGGGCCCTATTACCTACCTATAGCTATACTGGGGGCCCTATTACCTATCCATATACACTAGAGGCCCTATTTCCTATCTATATGTACTGGGGGCCCTATTACCTATCTATATACTGGGGGACCCTATTGCCTAGACTGGGTGCCCTATTACCTATCTACAGAATGGGGAACCCTATTACCTCTATATCTACACAATGGGGAACTTATAACCATTATACCTACCTATGGGGGGACATATAACCTATATACCTACCTCCTGGGAGAAAGTCTATAAACCTGTCTAGTGGGGGCTTATAAAGTAACGATGGGTGACTCCCCATCCCCACAGCAAACACATGGCTTTTATATCATGGGAAAGTGGGTTGCTGTGGGAATAGGGTGTCACCATGCTTTCCTGTATAAACCCCCATTAGGAAGGGAGTTATATAACCCCCACCCCCAGTAGGTAGGTATATATGTGCTGCAAGTGAGGATTCTAAAATGTTTGTGTGGTAAATTCTGCAAAGATGAGTTGTGGCCTGGAGAAGTCATCAGGGTGGTCTGGACCGGATGGAGAAGAGGAGGGAAAGTGAACAACTCCAATTAGAAAAAGACGTCTCCTGTGAGTCACTAAATGTAACTGCAGTGTAATCACTTATATTTCTGCAGCGCCTATATACAACTAGTATTTACCAATATATGGTCACTGTATGGCGGTGGTATATGTCTTCAGAGCCTGTGTACAACTGATAGTCACATGTGGTGAATTTTCAAGGACAGTAGGTCTGCACTGGGTTTGAATAAAATATTCTCCAAAACTTTATTTATCCAAACCAACTTAAAAGTTCAATTCCAAAGAGAGTGGCCATCACAAGACAGGTAATTGCAAGGATACCTGTCTTGTGATGTCCACTCTCTTTGGAATTTAACTTTTAAGCTGTTTTGGATAAATAAAGTTTTGGAGAATATTTTATTCAAACCCAGTGCGGACCTACTGTCCTTGAAAACTTGCTTCAGCTGTTTCAGATCCTGCACGGGAGCGGTGAGCTGTTTCATGTCCTTCGTTGTCTTGATTAGTCACATGTGGTGGTTGCGTTTGGTTATGGTCTGGCAGTATTATTTGATCTTTAAGTAGTAATAGTTTTGGGTCTTGGTTTTGTAGGAGCTTTTTTTTTTTTTTAGTAACAATGAATTGTATGATACATTTGCTGTATTGGTAAAGGTGTACTTTTTGGTGACTTGTTTAAAATTAAACTGTAATATGTAGGTGAGCGCTTTTGAAAAAGCAAATTTGTCAGCATTGATTTTCATTGTACGCAGTCCACAATGTGGCATGAAAAATACTTTGTGAACGCAGCCCTACTGAGCAAAATTTATCGCAAAGGGCCCGGCCCCCAAATGTTTTAGGGCCCTAGCAACGCCCCAGGTGCACGTGCTCAGATTCATGTCCAGAGATTGACTTTTCAAAATAGACGCGTTATCAAATGTCCTACAAGCAACTAAGAAATTGCATCTACTGTGGCCCACTACACAAAATGTGGGCCACAGTAGTTATTTCATAGTTGCCTATAGGACTTTTGATAACATGATAAGTGTATAACTGCTGCGTGGAAGGAACATCTAAAAGAACACATAAGAAAGGGCTGATGTGTGCCAACGATGATGGATTGCAGTGATTGAGAAAGAGGGTGGCATGGGGGCACTTTGTACACCTATTGCCAATTGATCTCTTCTCTACCATAGTTGTCCTTATCCCTTAGGATGTAAATACATTTGAATGTAGTGCTATAGTCAGGGGATCTGGTGCAGGAGCACTGTTTGATCTATGGTTAAAGCGGTCCTCCATATTGATCCACTAGTTTTCAGAATAGCAATCATATTTAAAATTCCATGCAACAATTTTTCCCAGCAATTAAAATGATTTTCCTATATAATATTGCCCTCATGTCAATATTTCTGTCTACATGTTTCAAGCTAATGATAGTGCATGGAGCACTATTAAATTCTATAAATGTTCTCCTGTTCTTCTGACCATAAGTGGATAGCTTGTCAGTACTTGTCTATGATGAGCCTAATGAGGTACAGAGTGATGGTCTGAGTGGTCTACCTATAATCTAATGGTGTTTGATCAATACCTAGTTAATCTCTGCTACTAATGTACCCAAAGCAAAGACTTACAGCAGCAAATAGCACTGCTAACATTGCTTTCTATGCTCAACAGTGGTGTTACACCAGAGGAACTTATAACATTGCATTATTGATAGGTAAATTGCTCCTGACTTACGACCGTGGTGACCTTATTACTGGAGCTGATAGAACTATTTGCTTGGCCGTTTTCACTTTATAGCTTAATAAGGAATCTCAGAATGACTACGGTCCTTTAATTAGACAATTAAACGGAGAACTCTAACTTCGACCCTGTTTTATTTATTGACTAAAATGTAAAACCAAAACTTCAGCCTCCAAGATTGCTGAATCCACCGGAGGCGGATGCATCTGGGACATTCGGAACATAAAATCTCACCTCTGTAGGGTGTTATTGAAAAATAAATCTCTTATTTCCCATTTACTAATTAGGTTGTTTCTGGAGTTTAAATCAAGCCCTTCAACAACTGAGAGTCTCGTACATTGACTTCATTTGTAGCAAATTATCCTCACACAACACAACACTATGGCAAAAACAGCTCCTAATGATTAGGAATACTAATTAATTGCAGATAAGAGGAGGAGATGACCCATCCATTCCATGCAGCTTATGAAATGCATCTGTAATTGGTCACTATTACCAGATATACATATATTCACATAGTATGTAAAACATGAACATTTTAGATGGGTATGATATGGCTCCAAAATTAAAACTGTAACCTTAAAGGGGTTTTGCCACAAAGTAAAACTGACGTGGGAAGTTTGAAAATTAAATAAACATTTTCATCATTCTGCACTGTTTTTGTTTTAGCTGCTCCCTTAGTGATCCATTGCTTACAGCTCATCTCCAGGGGATGCGACCAGTAATGAGAGCTCCTCAGTCCTATTTGCACATGCTCAGACATCACCTCTCTTCTCAGGTAGCTACTGAGTGTTCAAACCCCGGGTGCTGTCATTCTACTCCTGTCCTTTGGACTAGTTAGTAATAAGTCAAACCGTGCAAATAAATAAAGAAAGAAACCTCAATGAGGTCTGTGCATTGATAAAGAGGAAAAAAAATCCACAGGTTAAGTTCCTGCAGGGATTTGAACCAAGGACCCTTGTGCTGTAAAGCAAAAATTTTACCCCTGAGCTACAGTGTAGCTACTTACAATTCTATATATAAACAGACCTTTCTTTCACTAGAGAGAGGAAGGGCATGGTGATTTGAAGAGCTGGATACAGGAGGTATGAAATAAGATCAGGGCAAAACCCCTTTAAATACTTCTTGATCTGCCAATTTCCTCCAGTAAAGTAGAGCTTATATCAAATAGGCATACACATGAGGCAATGCATTCAGGTTATGCCACCAGTGAAATAGTTACAGAGATCCAAGTATTAGTCTTGTGACCGGGCCCCTGACCCAGAAGGACCCACATGCCTCCTCCCCCCCCCCCCCCCCCACAATCCCTGTCACCATACATTGTGGAGTGAAAGCTACATTACTGGGTAACAAAGATGTAGCAATCAGATTGGCACTTACATGGTGCGGACCAGTGCTTGCTCCAATCCCAGCCATTTAACCCCCTATATGCTGCAGTCTTATTGATGACAAGCAGAGATTGGGGCTCAGTCTCAATTATCAGCACCCCTGCAACACAATTGTAGTGGTCGCACTGGCAATTAGCAAAGAGCTACATGTAAGAAGCCTATTTGCAGGATGAATTTCACTGTGGGCTCGGTAGCGGGAGGGGAGGGGGGGGGGGGACAGCCCGCCGGCCCCATAGACATTCATTATTCATGGCGCGTATACGCCGTTAATAATTGACATGTCACTTCTCTACCTGCTCGCCGTATTGTGCGAGCGGGGAGAGGAGACGTAAACCATAGTTCTCTGAGAACTGTGGATTACCATAATGACTGGGACGTATCTCGCCCCATATTTAGCGCAGTACGTCACAAAATAGGGGGCGAGATACGTCCCAGTTTAAGCCGTGTGAACATAGCCTAAGGCCTTTTGCCTGCAATATTGGCTGGAGCAACTTTCTGCCCTCTCTTATGCTGATTTATTTGCTTTGTGTTCTGGGACTTATTAAGTCACTGCTGGTGGTGATTTGGTGATAATAAGCATGTAAGGGTTGCCTCACGCCTCCCGGATATCATGTGACCTTTGAACCCCGCAGATCTGTTTTAACAGTTAGTTGATAGCTGGTAACATTTTAATAAAGCTGTCGCCAACCCCACCCATCAAAATAAATTGGTTGTCTACTTCTTCATTTATAAGTTAAAAGGGTTTTCTAACTACAAAGATTAGCTTTCAACATGAAGGGACAGGTAATTCAAGACTTTTTCTAAAAAAAAACATAGGTCTTTTGATTTTACCTTGGTCATGAGATGAGAGATTTTATCTGCTCGGAGTGCGCAAAGGTTTCTCTGGTTACTGTCCATATCCTCTTTCCTGATTACGCAGAGAGCAGAGAGCAATGTCACCATGGAAGGAGCTCACTCCAAAGCAGACTCATTATCTTTAACAAGATTAGCTTTTGTTTACAGATAAGCATTTGTTTTTACTCTTCAGAGCATCTGAGGCTTTGATTACTGAAAATCAAATCTCCTGCACTTATGTCTTTGTAATATCTCAGCTAGTTATAAGGGAGTTAAATCTGCTAATCACTGCTATAGACCCACTCACAGCTTGATGAGACAGAGTGAATGAAAAGCTGCCAGTGACTCAGGGAAATTGTATGGTGAGAAAACCGCATTAAAATGACTATGGGTATGAGGTAAGTGTGACGGGGAAGTGGTGCTCCCTGCAGTCATACAAGGGTGCATTGATTTTTTTTTTAGGAGGAATGAGTTGCTTTTTGCACTAAGATTGTCAGATAAAAAACAAAAAAAGTTTTGATGAATTTACCCCATAATTTTTATTTAACCATCTACTCACTTTACATGACCTTTATACAAACTTCCGCTAATTTGTTTGCTAACAAAGCAAATTTTTGAAGACCAGGTATCTTAATGGAAACTCCAAAAAATGTGTTCAGCCCTGTTCAGAACTCCCATAGAAATGGCCGCTCATGTACCGTCAGGTCTCTGTTCCCTGCGGTCAGCAGAGATTCAGGCCGAGAATGGAAACAGTGTAATAGGAGTACCCCTTTAT
This sequence comes from Phyllomedusa bahiana, assembly GCA_025379985.1. NCBI lineage: Eukaryota > Metazoa > Chordata > Amphibia > Anura > Hylidae > Phyllomedusa > Phyllomedusa bahiana. The sequence goes on along the minus strand of JAODAL010025658.1, from coordinate 28,970 downwards.
TAAATATACTTCTTCTATTCTGGATTCTCTCTATCTTCCAGTAAGAGTAACAACCGAACACTCATCTTTCAGAGGACCCAACATGTCAATGCATTACTCTATTCTCTAATCTATTAATTTCAATGGGAAATGTGTAACACTTTACTCACCCTGTTATGGTGCCATAGGGAAATTAAAAACTTAAAGGGGTCGTCCAGGTCAAACTTTTTTTTGTTCTAATTGTTGCTTAGTCTAAAAAAGTGCTATTTACTTCCCTGCTTCCCTTTGTTCCAGCGCTACCTCTGCTCCTGCTTTCCTCTGGTCTTCCTTGTCTCCATAGGCATCTTGTTCACTCTGTAGCCGCTGATTGGCTGCAATGGTCACATGTCTATTCCTGACATCACCGTTTGGAGCGTTCACGTCCAATCTGTGATAACAGTAAAACCCACGTGACTGGAGCAGCCAATCAGTAGCTGCAGTGGTGATGGTCAACTGCTGTGACCAGGAAGACTTCAGACCGGAGGAAGCAGCGGTAGAGTCAGTGCTGCAGTGGTCACATGTCTATTCCTGACATCACCGTTTGGAGCGTTCACGTCCAATCAGTGATAACAGTAAAACACACGTGACTGGAGCAGCCAATCAGCAGCTGCAGTGTTGATGGTCAACTGCTGTGACCAGGAAGACAACAGACCGGAGGAAGCAGTGGTAGAGTCAGTGCTGCAGTGGTCACATGTCTATTCCTGACATCACCGTTTGGAGTGTTCACGTCCAATCAGTGATAAAAGTAAAAAAACACGTGACTGGGCAGCCAATCAGTTGCTGCAGTGGTGATGGTCAAATGCTGTGACCAGGAAGACTTCAGACCAGAGGAAGCAGCGGTAGAGTCAGTGCTGCAGTGGTCACATGGGCTATTCCCGACATCACGTTTGGAGCGTTCACGTCCCCAAACAGTGATACAGTAAAACACACGTGACTGGAGCAGCCAATCCGCAGCTGCAGTGGTGATGTTCAACCGCTGTGACCAGGAAGACTTCAGACCGGAGGAAGCAGCGGTAGAGTCAGTGCTGCAGTGGTCACATGTCTATTCCTGACATCACCGTTTGGAGCGTTCACGTCCCAAACTGTGATAACAGTAAAACCCATGTGACTGGAGCAGCCAATCAGTAGCTGCAGTGGTGATGGTCAACTGCTGTGACCAGGAAGACAACAGACCGGAGGAAGCAGTGGTAGAGTCAGTGCTGCAGTGGTCACATGTCTATTCCTGACATCACCGTTTGGAGTGTTCACGTCCAATCAGTGATAACAGTAAAACACACGTGACTGGAGCAGCCAATCAGTAGCTGCAGTGGTGATGTTCAACTGCTGTGACCAGGAAGACTTCAGACCGGAGGAAGCAGCGGTAGAGTCAGTGCTGGAACGGAGGGAAAGTAATTATTACTTTTATTGGTTTTATAGCAGCAGAAACAATTTAATCAAGGATGAACTTGACAACCCCTCTAATAAGGTTACAGCTGATCGCTGAGGGACATCTCAGCAGGAGACTCTACATTCAGCTTATTACTGGAGGGCCCTTCTAATAAAAGCAGAAAACCTCTTATACCCAAAATTCATGGAGATAATTAAGTGCTCCATTTGCATGAATCAGTTATTGTTCTTCGTATTTGTTCTACTTATATATGTCCTTCATTTTTTGTTGTTGTTTGTACTATCAGAGAGGTTTTAATTGTTATGCTGTGCGGAGGTACTCCTGGTGTGTACTGCTAAATCCCCTGGGTATCTCAGATGGTTTATACTAAGAATAGTCATGTAGACTCTTTCTAATTAGACCGGGAAATTAATATATTACATTGCAGGACAACACAATCTATAAAATCCATACACATGACAGACGAATGACAAAACTGTTCTGGTCTGCTCTGGTATTTCATGAAGCTGATATCTTGTCACCTTACAGGCTGCACATGGTCAAGGTACAAACTGTGCAAGGTCCAAGCTGAACAGACCCGATGTTTATGGGTTGTATTGTGTTACCACATATACAATAGTCCCTCACGTTACAATGACCTCAGGATACAATAATTTCAACACACAATGGTCCTTTCTGAGATAGTGTATAAGTATACATGTATAAGTGAGGTACATGCAGTGATTGGCGGTCTAGTAGCCCCATTCTACAGTACAGTGCGGTACTACATGTCCTGTACTGCTCTTTCATGTATTAGTGAGGTGCATGCAGTGATTGGTGGTCTAGTAGAGTCTCTCTATAGTAAAGAGTGATATTACATGTCCTGTACTGCTCTTACATCTATTAGTGATGTGCATACAGTGGTTGGCGGTCTAGTAATGCCTCTCTACAGTACAGTGCGGTACTACATGTCCTGTACTGCTCTTACATGTATTAGTGAGGTGCATGCATTAATTGGTGATCTAGTAGTGCCTCTCTACAGTACAGTGCAGTACTACATGTCCTGTACTGCTATTTCATGTTTTATTGAGGTACATGCAGTGAGTGGGGGTCTAGTAGTGCCTCTCTGCAGTACAGTGCGCTACTACATGTCCTGTACTGCTCTTACATGTATTAGTGAGGTGCATATAGTGAATGGGGATCTAGTAGTGCTTCTCTGCAGTACAGTGCGCTACTACATGTTCTGTACTGCTCAGAGGCGTAACTTGAAGCCTCTGGGCCCTAGTGCAAAGAGTGAATTGGGCCCCCAGTTACCATGTGCCACTAGTGTCTCCTTATGTGGCAGAAGGGCTTTTGGGCCCCCTCAGGCTCCAGGGCCCCGTAGCGACTGCTACCTCTGTACCCACTATAGCTACGCCCCTGGTACTGCTCTAACATATATTAGTAAGGTACATGCAGTGATTTATGGTATAGTAACACCTCTCTACAGTAAAGTGTGGTACTACATACCCTGTACTGCTCTAACATATATTAGTGCAGTGTATGCAGTGATTGGTGGTCTAGTAGTGCCTCTCTACAGTACAATGTGGTACTACATGTCCTGTACTGCTCTTACATGTATTAGTGAGGTGCATGCAGTGATTGGTGGTCTAGTAGCGCCTCTCTACAGTACAGTAAAGTACTACATGTCCTGTACTGCTCTTACATGTATAAGTGAGGTGAATGCAGTGACTGGTGGTCTAGTATCTCCTCTCTACATTACAATAAAGTACTACAAGTCCTGTAGTGCTCTTACATGTACCAGCATGAGTTCCTCCTTTGGGCACCAGGTAAGGGCCCCATTTTCTTTTTTTCTGGTACATTGTGTATAAAGTAGTTCCTCTCCTCATCATAGAACATGATGTCCAGCTTTTAGCAGCTCTTTCTGGTGTTATATGGAAACATGCACTTTATCTGGATTAGTATCTGCTTCATTTTCTTTCATCTTCATTTTCCATTATGTTGGTGACATTTTGTAGACTCAGAAACAATTACCCGTTTGCCATAGAGTTATGGTTTCAACATGCAATGGTCGTCCCAGAACCAATTAATATTGTATGTGACGGGAGCGCTGTATATAATTTCATCCATGTCATACTCATCAGATGCATTATGGGGAGATAAACCCCTGAATGCATTCTTCTTTCCCTTCGGTATCACAAGATGCATGTCCTTCTGCTCTTTGAGAATCAACATACCATAACATTTTATATTTTTTCCCAAACATGTACAGATGTAACTTAATTCATGCAGAAATATATGGGAGCATACAATTTTAATTCAGGCACAGTCCTAGGAGGTTGAAAGAGCTTTTTAAACTCTTGCCGTAGCAGGGATTTTTGTTTTTGTCACATTTGTTTTTTTCTCCACCCCTCTCTTCTAAGAGCCATAATATTTTCTCTTTTTTTTGTAAACATAGATGTATGAGACGTGCCGCCGTCGCTGGGCCGGAACACGGACACACTCATATGCTTCATAACTCAGAAGAGTATTACTCACCTCTCCCTGTTCCTGCTCCGCTGCGGTACTCTGCTTTGTGCCAGTGCAGCTGCACCCTGGGGAGCACACGCGCTGGCTCTGCGAAGTTTAAAGAGCCAGCGTGCCGGTGATGGGGTAATAGCCAGGCACTGACCCTTTTTTTTGCAGCACTTCCTGCTCTCTCTCATACCAATCCGTTGGGATGTCTTAGTTGGTGTTAGCATAAGAGGGCGTTGTTCCAGTTTAATCGTCTACCTGACCTTCCTGCCTGTTATCCTGTCCACGTTGGCTGCCACGTGCCCTGACCTTTCTGACTGTCCCAACTATGTCTCTTCCTGCTGATTTTATACCACGCTGCACCCTGGCCACCACCCCAAGCAAGTCACGTCATGGGTAGCAACCTGGGAGTCTCCCACTTCACAAGTTCAACCGGCCTTGCAGTGGGCTCTGATGAACACCCAAAGCTCCTCAGACTCCACTACCTGATGTGGCTTATATCATTGCTTGCAGTGTTACAGAGGATTCACCACCTGGGGATTTGTTACAGAGGGCTTATTTTTTGCAGGACAAGATGTACTGTTTAGTGGTTCCATAGACTCTATTATTTAATGTGCTGTCAAACACAAACAAATTCTTTGTAGAGTGGAATGTGGAAAAAAAATGATTGCCCTATTTTTGTGGAGCTTTTATTTTTATGGACCTTACAATTCGGTATGAGTTTTGATTATGTTTTAGTAGTTTTAGCACTTTAGGACAGCCAATGCACTCGGAGCTCCCAATTAAATCAATGCGCACATTCAAACCACCATTCAGTTCTCCATATGGTTGCAAGTCTCACTGTGATTAAGGGTCCACGTGACCTGAAACGCATTAGTCCTTTGCTATGGGTCTTTGATGTTTTATCTCCAATGTGAAATGAACAACTGAGTGCTATTTGAAGAACACTGGACATCATTCATTCCTCTTATCCAAGTCTCGCCTCTAGGTCCACAACCTTTTTGGTCACCTGATCTCCTGGGCACCACACAGAGCTCTGTGAACTTCTGAGCTTCTTGTCATCATAAGCTTATGTAGAACCACAGGAAGTCCACAGAAAAATGTAATAAAATATATTACACAATTGCTGAAGTATGGGAGAGATATTGTAACGGCGCTAGGTAGTGGATCCCCCGGGTCACCGCAAGCGGCGGTAGAAGCCGCACCAGGGAGCGGAGTCTAAGTGGGTCCCGGTTTTTACCAGAGCCCGCCGCAAAGCGGGATGGACTTGCTGCGACGAGATTCCACCAGGTCGCTACCCCTGAGGCGACTTGCTTGTGGTGGCAGCCGAGGTGCAAGAACTGCCGAATCAACGGGAAAACTCGTGGTCAGGGATGGGCCAAGAGGTCAGGGCAGGCAGCAAAGGTTCGTGGTCAGGAGACGTAAGCCGACGGGACTGGTACATGGAATAGGAAAAACCCGGGAAAACAAAAGGGGCTTCCTTCTTTGGGGACAAGGGCGCTATGGATTCGGAAAACGCGGCCCCAGAGGTGGACCCCTTTATATAGGAGCAGGGGCCCAGAAAAACCAATTACCGGCGAAATGCCCTTTAAATTTGAGAGAACCGGCGCGCACGCACCCCCTAAGGATCGGGGCCACTCGTTACAGATATATTATTTAGAAAATATTGTTTTTACACGAAAAACCCCCTTTTAATAAAGTTTTTTTTGGGTTACAAATAAAAGCTAATATATGTTTCTGGTCCCCCCCAGGAAAAAAAAAAAAAAACCCCTACTCACCCCCACTCCCCTTTTCAGAGCGGGGTTTCCTCCGGGTCTTCTTTTTTTTCAAATTCCCTTCCAAACGGGAAATGCCCACATTTGCGGGCCTCTGATTGACTGGAGTTAATGGTGAAGCTAAGACTATATATGTAGGTTGGGGGAGGCTTGTCCGGGGCTGTTTTTAGAAAACCCTTATCCCCCCAAATAAAAAAAACCCTTTCACACAGCCCCAAAGGAGGGAAAAGAAAAAAATTTTTTGATTTTAAAATTAGAAAAAAAAAACATGATTTTTTTAAAGTCCCCAATTAAAATTTTAATGAGTGCAAGAAAGGGACTTTAAAAAGAAATGGGGTGTGAAAAGGGAGGGTGTGGTCTGTAAATGGGGGTTTGGGAAAAAACTCAAAAAGTCGAAAGACGCCAAAAGGGTTTTGAGCTACCCCAAATAGCTGCAGCGGCCCAGACCCCGCCACTCCCCTTCACTTTTTGGGAAATGAAAGAGCAAAAGGGGGTTTTTAGAAACCCGGGCTCGGACTGGGCCAGGGGGGGAAAACCGGGTGAACCCCCCGGGTGGGCCCCCCCCCCCCCCCCCGAGCTGCTGGGGGCAGTCCCGCCCGGCTCCCGGGGCCCCCCGCTCCCCCGATCCCTGACCGCCCGGGACCTGGTCCCGAGCGCCCAGAGCCCGGCCCCGGGATTTGGGGGACTCCCGGGCTGCGCGGTGCAGCGGAGCACAGCCACTACCCGTTTGCGCCCCGCGGGAACCCCGGCGGGCGAACGAAATTAGGCCTTCAGCCTCCCGGGCCCCGGGCCCCCTTTTTTTGTGACTGGGGCGCGCGGTGACGTCATTTAAACCGCCCCCCGCCTTGAAAGGGGCGGCAGACGGAGCCCAGGGGAGCTGGGAGCCCGGGAGCGGCATTCAGGTTATTGGCTGTTTTTTTTTTTTTTATAAGGGGGTCCTGACTACCAAAAAGGGGGCCCGGGCTACTAAAGGGGGGGCCCCCCTGGCTACAAAAAGGGGGCCCCCCGGGCTACCCAAAGGGGCCCCCGGGGCTACCCACGGGGGCCCCTGGCTAAAAAAGGGGGGGCCCCCGGGCTACCCCCCAAGGGGGCCCCTGGCTTTTAAAAGGGGGGCCCTTGGCTACCCCAAAGGGGGCCCGGGATCCTAAAGGGGGGCCCTGGCAAATTAAAGGGGGCCCGGTTTTAAAGGGGGGCCCCTAAATTATTAAAGGGGGGGCCCCTGTATCAAGGGGGGCCCGGGCTTTTAAAAGGGGGGGCCCTGGCAACTAAAGAGGGGCCCCCTGGCTCCCAAAAAGGGGGTCCCTGACTACTCAAGGGGGTCCCTGCCCTCCAAAAAGGGGGGGCCCGGGCTACTAAAGGGGGGCCCTGAAACCAAAAGGGGGCCCGGGCCAACCAAAAAGGGGGCCCTGGCTAACTAAGGGGGGCCCGGGTTTCAAAAAGGGGGGCCCATGCCCAAAGGGGGCCCCCGACTACTAGGGGGGGGCCCCCGGGCTCCCAAAAGGGGGGGGCCCGGCCTTCAAAAAGGGGTCCGGACAAAACTAAAGGGGCCCTGGCTATTAAAGGGGGGCCCTGACTACTAAAAGGGGTCCCTGCTACTAAAGGGGGGCCCAAAACTACTAATGAGGGGCCCGGGCCTACAAAAGGGGGGCCCTAATTTAAAAAGGGGGGCCCTGCCTCCCCTTAAAGGGACCCCTGGTTTACCTAGGGGGGGGCCCGGCTACCTAAAAGGGGCCCTAGCAAAACAAAGGGGGGCCCCTTTGGCTTCATAAAGGGGGCCATGACTAAGGGGGCCCTTACTAACAAGGGGGGCCCGGACTACAAAAGGGGGGGGCCCTGGTTACCTAAGGGGGCCCTGATTTCATAAAGGGGGCCCTGACTAACAAAGGGGGGTCCGGACTACTAAAGGGGCCCTGGGCTAACAAAGGGGGGCCCTGGCTAACAAAGGGGGCCCTGACAACCAAAAGGGGGGGCCCTGACATCTAAATACAAAGGGGGGCCCCTACTACCTAACACTGGGCAAAAGGGGGCCCCTGACTTCCGGCAACTAGCTAAAAGGGGGGGGGCTGAACTTTTTGCACCCTACTAAAGGAGGCCCCAAACCCTACCTGATACTACCTAAAGGAGCCCCCTAACTGCCGAATACAAACTAAAGGGGGCCTTTTAACTCCCTTTTAAATACTACCTAAAGGAACCCTAACTCCCCTTAAAGCTACCTAAGGGTGCTTTCACAGGGTCAAAACCGAAAACAAAAACCGCACCGTGTGAAACCCCCTAAAGGAGGCCCAACTGCCGGGTATACTACTTAAAGGGAAGCTCTAATCCCTTTATACTACAAAAAGGGGGGTTCCCAACTGTTTGCAGAGTATATAAAGGGGCCCCAAACCCTACCTACAGCTTACCAAACGGGGGAAAACCACCTACCTACACCAAAACTAATTGGGACTCACCAACACCAACCTACAGCAAACCCCTAACGGGGGTCCCCCCAACCTAACGGGTAGACATCTATTTTCCAATGGGCCGGGCTTATCAAACCTGAGGCTATTTACCAAACCCACCCTTTGGCTGGGTTTACCCCCCACCCTGCCTGGGGCTGGCCTACAAAATTTCCCCCCATGAGGATTTTTTTTTACCTAAATGGGGCCCTAAAAAAAAAAAAAAAAAAAAAAAAAAACTTCCCCTGTGCCCTTTTGCCTTTTGGGCCTACCCCCTAGGGGTTTTGCCCCCCCTACCGGGTAATTTAATTGAGAGGGCAGCAGCCCATAGTTCTAGATTATCTAAAGGGGGAAGCCCTTTTCCCCCCCACCCCCCAACCCTTGGGCATTTTGTACAGAGGGGGAAAGGTAAAGAGGTCCCTAAAAAAATTGGGGGATTCTAAGATTTTTGTGAAATTTCTGCAGGGATAAGGGTTTGGCCGGGACAGGGTAAATCATGGCGGGGTTGGAAAACGGATCAGAAAAAAAAGGGGAAAAAGGGGAACGATTTAAAAGAGAAAACCGATCCTTCCGATGGACGTCCCCCCCCCCCCCCGGTGAGCCCTTTGATGTAAAGGGATTATTTTAAAACAACAAAAAAGTTTCCCACGTGTGAAATTTTTAAAAGGAAATGAAAAAAAAAATCCAAACAATAGAAAAAACTACCCCCTTAAAAAAAAACCTTTTAAAAAAACACCCCAATTTAAAATTTAATTTTAAGGTAAATCCGGGAAAACAAAAAAAAGGGAAAAAATCCCCTAAGCTGCCCCAAAAAAACCTTTAAACCCCTAAAGTCCCTTTTCCCCACGGGGGAGACCCCCCCCGAAAGGGCGACCCCGTAATTGGGTTTCCTTGGAAAACCTTTTAAAAACGCCCCGGGCTTATAAAATTGCAAGGTGAAGTAAAAAAGGAAAGATACAGCTTGTTTGGGGCAATGTAAAACCATATTGAAGATACAAAAACGGCGCCAAGGTCGGCGCTAATGGCACTGTAATAATATTCACAATCGGGAAAATTTAATTGAATCAAACTACCCCCAAAAAAAAGGGAAACTGAAAAAAATACCCTCCCAAAAACCAAAAGCAAAAATCAAGGGGAAACAAAAAGTGCCCAAAACTTATTGCGCCAAATTTAAAACCCAAAATTTGGGAACTACGGTCCCAAAAGGGGGCGATTGGGAACCCTTTTAAGGGGGCCAAGGGGAAAAATGCCCTAAATTAAACCCAAAAAAGGGGTTTTTTTATCCCCCCTTTCCAAAAGGGAAAAAATTTTCCTTCCCCGTGGGGGTTTTAAAAGAAAAAAACAAACAAATCATATTTCCAAACTACAAAAACCAAAAAAAAAACAAAAATTTATTGTTGGATTTTCCAATTTTAAAAGAAATTTTAAAACCTTTAAATTTCGTTTTACGCCCAAACCAAGCCCCAAAAAAATATTAAGGAAAAAGGAAATTTTCCTTTTAAATTTTTCCTGTACAAATTTTTCCGGGTGCAGTGGAGGTCTCAAAAAGGAGTTGGGTTTTGTCTCCAAGTGATGGGAAAAAAACATTGGGGATTGGAGTATCAGCGGCCCACAAAAATTATCCCCCAAGGAAGGGTATATATTCCACCCCCCAAAGGGGTACTTTCCCCCAACCAGAGAGGAGAAAAAAAAGCCCCCTTTTAAAATTAAAATCCAAAAAAATTTTTACTCACGTTTGAATCCGGCTCTCAAAAAAGTTTAAAGTGCCCATGTTTTCGGGAAATTTTTTGAAAAACCCGGGGCGGGCGGGAAAAATTCAAAATGGGTCCCACCGGGGCATCCCCCCAGTCCCGTGAGTCCCCAACCAACCTTTGGGGAGTCGCAACCTAAACATGGGAACGGCGCCCGATCCCAAAAAAGTGGGGCTGCTACTTTGGCCAAGAAAGGTAGCCCTCAAAAAAAACAAAGGCAGGCATTATCAGGGCTCGCCGCGCAATTTAAAAACAAACCCAAAAAGAAAGATGTGAAGAACCACACACAAACCCGGGATGACGGAAGGCGCCCCAAATTGGGAAGCCCAAAACCGGGGCAAACAAAAAACCCCCGGAAAAAATGGTTTTTTGCCCTGTAAAAGGACTCCCAAAACTTTTTCCGAGTTTGGCCATACCAAAAAGTATTTAAACTAAACTTTTTACCCCATGTAAGATTATTTAGTATAAAAATACAGGGATTAGGCCCTAAATAAAACCCCAAAGAAGGGAAATCGTGTTTTAATTTAGGGTTATATAAATATCAAAAATATCCAAAGGGTTTTTAAGGGAAACACATAAACGACAAAAGACACATTAAACCCTTTGGAAAAACACGTTTTAATTTAAAATATCCACGTGTTTTTACGGTTTTAAAATGAGTCTTTTCCCAAAAATTTCCCCCCCCCCCTTCGTCCCCCCAAAGGGGGTTTTTCCCAAATCAATGCCTCTAATTGAAAAGCGCAAATCCTACCCTCATGCTTTTGGGCCCCAAATTTTTCCTTTCCCAAAAGGTGTAAACATGTTGTTTCTTGTGTCAAACCCAAAATGTTACCGATTCCTCCCCAAAATCTTTTACGGTTTTTTTCCCAACATAGTTAAACCCCAAGGGGAAATGGCCGATAGATAAAACCAACCGAAACACAGTTGATTAAAAACCCTTTAAGGTTAATTTTTAAAGGGGTTGTCAGTGTTTCCAAAAGTTTTTTCAGTTCGTAACATAATTGGGCACAATTTTTCACATGACACATTTGAAACAACCATTTTATTTTTCTACCTAGCCAAGTTTCCCTTATGGGGGCCCCAAAATGGTTCTCACCAGTCGGGCCCCCGGGGGCTCCGCCCTTTTCGGGATGGAAGGAGGGGGTAGTAGGAATATTTCCTTCAAAATCCATCCTGCAGGAGGGGAATTTTCCAGGACTTTTTAACAATACCATTGATCTTATCTGCCTGTTTGGGTTGTATTTCCAATGATCCGAAGATCAATTCTCTTAAACCCTCCATCAAATTTCCTCCCTTTAACTTAGGGCCAAAAAACCCCAAACCCGGGGCCTCCTGATCGCCTTCTGTATGCCCCCTTTTTAAGAGAAAATTGAGGATATCCCTTTGGACAAACCTCTCCCCAAATTCCCCTTTTCCTGACTCTTAAAAGTAAAAATGTCAAGGGAATTTCTCCCCAGGCGGAGATTTTTGCCCCCGAGGAATTCCCCCACAAGTTGGGCTCGGGTGACAAAAATATCCCACCTTTGGGGGGTGTTTGGGGGCAGTTTCTTTTCCCAAAAACCTTTGTTTCTTAAAAGTGGTCGCATTTTTGGAAAAAAAAAGGTCCCAAAGGGAAAGGTTTAAAGGTTTTATTTTATTTTCAGTAAATGTAAATTTTTTTAAACCAAGGTTTTTGTTAAATTTTTTAAAGGGGCTCCCCAAAATTAGCAAAAACAATATCTCCCCCTTTCCCTAGTATGAAAAAGTGTCGATGTGTCTTTCCCAAAATCACAAAAACGACTGTCCAACATTATCTTCTTCCTCATTTAAAAGACGTGGTACAAATGTTTGGATATTATGTATGGGGGCGTTTTTTTTTCCTCTTGGTTGGAGGAGTTTCCCCGGGGGGGGGAAAAAATACCCCCTTTGTGGGATAATGTTGTGGGACGCTGTTACCCCACATCACCATTTGAGTTCCCCTCACTTTGGAACCCCACCAATCCTTTTTGAGACCCCCATGGGGAAACCCTGTGATAGAATATACTGGAAAAATTTAGGTATCCCTTCCAATTTTTTTGGGCTTGGTTTTGGGGAGTGAAAAATGTATTGAAAGGATTTTAATTTTTTTTGGAAAAGGTTTCCCAAACAAATAACTGTTTTGTTTTTTTTTTTTTTTTAGATGGATATGATTTTTTTTTTTGATCTTTTGACCCCCTGAAAGGGAAACCTGGAACGATTAAACGTTTTTGGGTTTTAAATTTTGCGTATTATCCACTCTGGCGCTTAGGTTTCCCTCGCCCTATTGACCGAAATTACCATTTTTGGTTTAATGGCGCAGTAAGTTTGGCCCTTTTTTTTTTTCCCTTTTACTTTGCTGTTGGGCTATTGGGGTATTTTTTTCGTTTTTCCTTTGGGAGTAGTTTGATTCACAAAATTTTTTTCCCCCAATTTTTAATATTATTACAGTGCCATTAAACGCCGACCTTGGCCGGTTTTTGTATCTTCCCTATTTTGGGAACATATTGCCAATCAATTTTTATCTTTTCCTTTTTTTTACTTCACCCAGCAATATATAAGGGGGACGTTAAATAAAGGAAAACAGCTAGGGGTAAATTTCGGGGTTTGCCCTTATTTGGGGGGTGTCCCCCGCTGTGTTAGGAAATAAGGTTCATGGTTTTAGGTGACAGCTTTGGGGATTTTTCCCTTTTTTTTTTTGTGTCCCGGGTTTTTCTTATATTTATATATTTTTAAATTGAGTGGGTTTTTAAAAGGTAAAGTTTTAAAGGAGTAGTTTTTCTATTCCCGGAAAATTAAATTTTTTTCTATATTGGATCAAATGCTGTATTTTACGTTTAATTTTGATGTGACCCGATGGTGTCTGAAACCCCTATGTTTGGGCTCTATATGGAGGTTTTTTTAGGTTTCGGGGTATAGTGGCCCGTGTACACATTTCCCCCGATTTTTAAAAGTTTAGGGGAAAACCCCGACCCCCCTGTAAAAAGTTAGACTTTTTCGTTTTTTGCTGGTGTTTTTTTTAAAGGTGGGGAGGTGCTGGGGCCAAGGGAAAAAGGAGGGAGATTTGTATGGGGGGAGGAGGATTAAATTTTAAAGTGTGGTGGAGGAGGGTATTGTATGGGGGGTGGGGGGGGGATATTGTAAAGTGGGTGGGGGGGGTATTGTTTTGTGGGTTGGGGGGATTTTTGTTGCCGGGGGGAGGGGGGATATTGTTGTGGGTGGAGGGGGATATTTAAGGGGTGGAGGGGGATAAAGGGATGTGGGTGGAGGGGGTATTTTTTGTGGGGGTGGGGGGAATTGGGATGGGGGGTGGAGGGGGATATTGTTATGTTGGGGGGGGGGTATTGTACGTGGGGGGGAGGGGGGGTTTTTTGTGGGTGGAGGGATATTGTATGTGGGTGGAGGGGGATAATGTATGTGGGTGGAGGAGATATTGTATGTGGGGGGAGGGGGATATTGTATGTGGGGGGAGGGGATATTGTATGTGGGTGGAGGGGGGATATTGTATTGGGTGGGGGGATATGGATGGAGCTACTTAGCCCATGTGTCTATGATATGTTAGACTGACAGATTTTGTGAGACTGACAGATGTGTGACCCCACTTGCTATTGAAACTACATAAACAGTTCTGTTTTGCACACTGTATTATGTGGTAAAATGGGCGCGATTATGTCCGAGAGGCCGGTAATATTTTCATGTACAGTAGGGCGGGCCCCCTGAGATCAACTCCCCTGTGGGCCCCAGACCTCCCAGTCCGACACTGTAAGCAGAGGCACATGAGCCAATCAGTCACTGCAGTGGTGACATCTTTGTTCAGAAGAAGAGGAACATAAACAGAAGACTGGAACAGAGAGCTTAGGGCGACATGTATGAACAGTGCTGCGCCGGTTTTCTGGAGAACTGTGAGCCAAAATAAAGTATGAACAGGTGCACTCTAAACCTTGGCGCAATAAGTGCCTTTTTAATGCGCCAAAGATTAGGGGTGTTCTGGGACGTCGCACCTAATTCATAGAAGTAGACACATTCATGAATCTTTGATGCCAAATCTAGCCGCAGAACAGGTAGAACAGCCAGAGCAGGGTAAAGGTGGTGCTTGAGCAAGACTTGTGGTATTGGCTCTACACTGCGCCTGTATGTATGACCTGCAGAAGAACAGCCAACCAGGGTAAAGGTGGTGCCTGAGCCAGACTTGTGGTATTGGCTCTACACTACACCTGTATGTATGACCTGCAGAAGAACAGCCAGACCAGGGTAAAGGTGGTGCCTGACCAGAGTTTTTGGGATTGGCTCTACACTGCACCTGTATGTATGATCTCAGAAGAACAGCCAGACCAGGTAAAGGTGGTTCCTGACCAGACATGTGGGATTGGATCTACACTGCCCGTATGTATGACCTGCAGAAGAACAGCCAGACCAGGGGAAAGGTGGTGCCTGGGCCCGACTTGTGGTCTTGGCTCTGGACGGCCCTGTTTGTATGACCTCCAGACGAACACCAGACCAGGGTAAAGGTGGTGCCTGACCAGACTTGTGGTATTGGCTCTACACTGCCTTGTATGTATGATCTGCAGAAGAACACGAGACCAGGGTAAAGGTGGTGCCTTAGCCAGACTTGTGGTATTGGCACTACACTGCGCCTTTATGTATGACCTGCAGAAGAACAGCCAGACCAGGTAAAGGTGGTGCCTGAGCCAGACTTGTGGTATTGGCTCTACACTCCCCTGTATGTATGACCTGCAGAAGAACAGCCAGACCAGGTAAAGGTGGTACCTGAGCCAGACTTGTAGTATTGGCTCTACACTGCCTTGTATGTAGACCTGCAGAAGAACACCAGACCAGTGTAAAGGTGGTGCCTGAGCCAGACTTGTGGGGATTGGCTCTACACTGCCCGTATGTATGACCTGCAGAAGAACAGCCAGACCAGGGTAAAGGTAGTGCCTGAGCCAGACTTGTGGTATTGGCTCTGCACTGCACCTGTATATAGGACCTGCAGAAGAACAGCCAGACCACGGTAAAGGTGGTGCCTGAGCCAGACTTGTGGTATTGGCTCTACACTGCCCTGTATGTATGACCTGCAGTAGAACAGCCAGACCAGGGTAAAGGTGGTGCCTGAACCAGACTTGTGGTATTGGCTCTACACTGCCCTTTATGTATGACCTGCAGAAGAACAGGTTCATACATTCTGAGTCATTCTACACTGCCTTAAACCGATCTAGAACTGGTCTGTCAGCACCAATGTTCGTACATGCCGCCCTTAGTATTTAGAGAGACATGTATAAAAGGGGTTTTTGCACATTTCTGGCGTTAAATCCGCCAAATGTGAGCGGGCTGTGATGTATAATGCAGCAAACAAATGTGTTAGGTACATTGTTCGCAAGACTCGACACTTTGTAATGGGCCTAAAATGTGGGGGCATTCTGGGGGTGTTGCACCACACTCAGAATATTAGACACATATGTGAATGCAGTTCGGCAAAACTAGGCGCATTACTGCTTGAACAGGCAGACATATTTCAATGTGCTCTGCCTGAACCTGAGGAGTCAAAGTGGAGCTAGATTTGCTGTAAGGGAAAAAAATGTCCCTTATTTCTCAGCTTCCACCAGTACAATAATAAATTGTAATTTATGATAATTATCAAACTATATAAAATTAAATTATTTACGTTTAATAGAAAATTTTATCATATAAAATTAATCTAAAAATATATTTCCCAAAATATAAAAATATTTCCTAAAAAAGTATTTAAAATGAATAGAATCTTAAACTAATTTCATATTAAATAGCCCACTGATGTTGTTGTTCAGAACTTTTAATTCTTACATTAAATTTGACATTTATTTTTGCTGTTCTCACACTTTCTTCTACATACGGCAAGAGCCAGCACAGCACAGGTATTGCTGGTGTCAGAATCGTTATCAGGCGTAGAATTATCTTTTCTTTCTACTCCCATCCAATTAGATATCCCCTCCAAATTATATGTTTTCAGCTGTTGACAGCGTGAGCTGAGAAAATTACATGCAATCAATTTTTGATTTAACTTTGAATCACATGTTTATTCTATCTTCGGCTAATTGAAATCCTCATGCATCTACGTAATGTTGCTAGGTATTAGCTGATAAAGAATATTCCTGAACCTCTCTCTATATCGTCCGAAAGAGGACTTTCTGTGGTTTCTTGATATGACTTCTTGCTGAAGCAGGCCGTACAGCCGTTCCAAGTAAAGCTGTGTGGATAATATCTGATACTTCAATAAGGACGTAATAGCAATAAAGCAGGAAAAAAGTAGCAAAAGCAGTTTAAACAAAAGGATGTAATGATTAAACAGATTTTAATGTTTTACCTTAAATTATCAACTTGACACTGGGACCTGTGGTCCACCAAGCAGGATCACTACCATAGTTTCTATTCACTGACATGCTATTCTAATGACTTTTCTTTTTCCAGCCTATCTTTAGCCTTCATACATGTTTGGCGAATTACTAATGCACCTAAGTTTTGTAATGCACCAAACACACAGACGAAGCGCAATGAACTTTAGACATCATTTATGAACACATAGAAACCACTTTCACATATTCAGGCACATTATACACTGAAAACGAGACGTGATAATTCACTTCGAAGCGCCTTCTTTCATACATGTCTCACTTAGTTTTATAGGAACTGGACAACCCCTTTAAGCTATTTTTTTTTTTAATCTTTGTAAATTCGGGGCTTCTTTTATTATGTATTTTTAATAAAAAATGAATGTTTAAAAAAATGCTTTGAGTTGGAGGCATATTTTTAAGTCTTTTTTTGTATTTCATTTAATATTTATTCATTTAATATTTATTATTATTTGTACTCATCAATGACTGCATTGTTGTGTGTTTTACTCCTTACCCTTCCTTGTGATGCTCCATATATTGGAGACCCCATATTTTCAAGGCTTCACCTTCACACAGAAAATTTACATATAAATACTTTGATTTTTTTTCTTTTGCCCCTTGGATAAAACACTTTGCCTGAAGGCTGGTGGGATTGAAGACTCTTCTCTCCTGCCGAGGAGGCACAGACGGCTTCCATTAATATTTTAAGAACTATCTGCAAGAGCTGAATGAATTCTTGGAAAGAGAATAATGATTTCTATGGAATGAGTCTTTCAGAGACACTTATAATGAATATCAATAGAGTAAATAGATGTCTTGTTTATGTTGTTGATGGTCACATGACCCGCGTATCAGAACTCAACATGTTAATTACTATCTGTTGGGAAATGTGGAATTCCTAAAGCAATCTGGAATAGAGGAATGTTCTATATATCGATCTGAAATAAATTAAAACTGCCAAGAGGAAAATGCAAATTAGGGGTCTTAAACTCAATGGCTATAATGATAACGGTCGTCGTAATGTCATAGTAAACTGTAATAACTGTTTATTGCACTAAAAACATCAAAAATATTTTATTGAATTTAATAAATAAAAAATAAGTAAAAAAAAAAATACAAGTTATACTTGTTATCCTTTTGTAAAGCAAGGTTACATAAAACCTTTGGTTAAAAGAATTTCCTGGGATTTGGAAATAAGTGTAACGCCTTACTTGCGTCCGGACACCATCTTGGACATCTGGGGGTTTCATAACGTGCGGATCGTCGCTTTCAAAAGCGAACTGGCACTCAGACACATGGGTCTCTTCACATCTGGTCTCAGCCAGCTTTATTCTTTCAACACAAGTTTAGGTTACAGCACTTATCTCAAATAGACATCTGGACCGTCTAGCCAATAGCTGCACATAAAAGGGTCCCCCACAAACCCGGGGTCAGGCCCTATGTCCACACCAACAACACTGTACTCAAGTACACTTAGGCGGGGGTAAAGCCCTCCCCACAGCTCTTTTGCTAACCGCTTTGGCAGAAACCGACCCCCCAAACCCCTCAACCAAGGCCTTTCACCCTCCAGAACTTCAAAAAGCCTGGTTTTAAACGTGGGAAAACGGAAAACCCCCCCCAAGTTATTCCCGCCCGGGGGGAAAAAGGCAACCCATCACTGCCATACCCCAAGCTAGCTACCGTTCAGAACCTATGGTTCGACGTAAAATAGTTCCCTTCCCCACTAAAACCGTTTTTGGGGCACATCTGCGATAAAACTTCGTTTTCCACCTATGGCGGGAACGCGACCCCCTGGGGTCGCTCTGCCACATAAGGTTCGTTTTTTTTTTTCCAAAAAATAGCAGAAAATTTTTTGGTAATTCCGGGGACCCCCGCAAGCATGGTAGTTAATCCACCCAGGGAGGGTTAAGAACCCCCGGTATTCCCCAACCCCGCCGCAAAGGGGGATGGATTTTGCTGCGGCGTGAGGCACCAGTCGTACCCTGACTGACTTGTTGCGATGGGTGGGGGTTTTAAGGGGACAAAATCGTAATCCGAGAAAGGGGGGAAGGCAGGGAGGTCGGGAGGGGGCGGCAGAATTCGGGGTCAAGACGGGCAGACGGCGGGGCAGAAGGGCTGGACACGGGTAATCTAATGGAACTCCAAACACTCTCTCAAGACTCACAAACGCCACCAACAATCGGGGCGAGATGCAGGGGGCTATACCATATCAGGCCCAGCGGCCGGCAATAGACGAATTTACGGGTGCGCGGGCCCCCTTTAAATCCGACCATGTCGCACGGCCCCCTAACAGCGGTGCGCGCGCGGCACCGGACAGCCAGAAGAAGGAAGCACAGGAGCGGGGACGGGAAGGCCCGGGGTGCCGGGACCGGGGCAGCACGGGGCGGGCCCGGGGGGGCCGCGGCACCCGCACCAGCCCCCGTGACAAGCAATACCTCCGTGAACGGACTGGTCTAAAAGGTACTTGAATGGGATTAAGCTGTAATAATAGACATGGTCTATGGTTTCTGGGTAGAAAAAACTGACGAATTAAAGGATATCACTAATAAGTCAAAAGATGGAACCAACAAGTCCAAAAAAGTCCATATGTTTTATGCAAAAGGTGTCAAAACAAACACCTAAAAAAAAGTGCAACATTTCTGCTCCAACAGAGTCCTTGCCAAGAAGCCGTTGCTGCACTTGCATGTTGCATGGTGGGTGTAGTGCACCCGGATGAAATGAGCAGTAGTGGTTGTGTAGTGTGCCGGGGTTTCAATAAAACAGACAACACTTTTTACTAACAGCAAGAAATCTTGTAGACATTAAATTTCTTTCAGCAAGGCACAGGTCACTATAGCACAATACAATACACCGTTTTTTGAGTTGTTCCCATGATAACTGACTTCTCAGAAAGTCCTACCGCTTGCAAGGGCTGGCACTGGTACACGGACAATCTCAGTTTTATCCTCACGAGTCTCTCACTGAACTAGCACTCCCCTGTCACAGGCTCCTTCCTCCTCTACAATAACCCTATATATCACAGAGCTCGCTCCTCCCCCTTTAAAATAAACCCAATATACACAGAACCAGCTTATCCCCTTATCTATAACCCTTATATCACAGAGCCAGCTCCTCCCTCTATCATATAACCCTATATATCAGAGCCCTTCCTCCCATATAAAACCCTAAATCACAGACTCAGCTTCTCTTCCTCTATCTAAACCCATAAATCACAGAGCCAGCTTCTTCCTCTTCAATAATCCTATATTCACAGATCAGCTTCTCTCCTCTATATATCCCCTATAATCACAGGCTCAGCTTTCCCCCCCTATCATATAACCCTATATTCACAGACTCAGTTTCTCTCCTCTATCAAAAAACCCCTAAATCCCAGACTCATTTCCCCTTCCTCTATCTATCCCTAATATCACAGAGCTCAGCTTCTCCCCTCTATCATATAAACCCTATATATAAGAGCTCAGCCCTCCCTCTATCAAATAACCCTATATATCACAGAGCCGCTTCTCCTCTATCAAAAAACCCTATATATCACAGGTCTCAGCTCCTCTCCTCATTATAACCCGATATATCACAGAGCTAGTTTCTCTCCTCATCAAAACCCTATATATCACAGAGCTCAGTTCTCTCCTCTATCAATAACCCTATATATCACAGGCTCAGCTCTTCCCTCTATAAATAACCCTATATATCACAAGCTCAGCTTCTCTCCTCTATCATAAAACCTAATACACAGAGCTCAGTTTTTCTCCTCTTCAGTAACCCAATATATCACAGAGCTCAGCTTCTCTCTCTATAATAACCCTATACATGTCGGACGGGGGGTCTGGGCCCGGGGATTGTTTGGGGGGGGCCCACCCTACTGTACATGAAAATTACCGGCCCTCGGACAAAAATGCCCCATTTTACCACATAATACAGTGTGCAAAACAAACGGTATTGTGTAGTACAATACAAGTTAGTCAATTTGTCAAACGCACATATCGTTAGCACAATTGTCTATCGCACATATCGTCTGTCTAGCATATAGACAGGGGTTTAAGTAGCCCACCTACCCCCCCCACCCACATACAAATCCCCCTCCCCCACATACACTATCCCCCTCCCACAACAACCAATACCCCCTCCACCCACAACAATATCCCCCTCCACCCACATACAATATCCCCCCCCCCCCACATAAAATACCCCCTCCACCACATACAAACCCCTCCACCCACATACAATATCCCCCACCCCCACATACAATATCCCTCCACCCACATACAAAAAACCCCCTCCACCCACATAAATAACCCCCCTCCACCCCTACAACACCCCCTCCCCCCACATACAATAGCCCCCTCCACCCACATAAAAACTCCCCTCCACCAACATACAATATCCCCTCCACCCAATCAATACCCCCCACCCCCCCACATACAATATCCCCCCCCACCCACATAAAAATACCCCTCCCCCACAACAATACCCCCCTCCACCCACATCAAACCCCCCTCCCCCAAAAAATTCCCCTCCCCCACATACAATATCCCTCCACTCCACCCCATACAATACCCCCCCCCCCACATAAAATTTTTCCCCCTCCCCCCAATTAAAATACCCCCCTCCACCCACATACAAAATCCCCCCCCACCCACATAAATATCCCCTCCACCCACATACAATATTCCCCCCCCCACATACAATATCCGCCCCCACCACTACAATACCCCCCTCCACCCACTTACTTTTTCCCCCCTCCACCCACATAAAAATATCCCCCTAAAAATAAATATTATAAAAAATAAATATTTTAAAAATAAAATATTTAAAAAATTTTTTATTTAAATAAAATTTTTAAAAATAAAATTTCCAAATAAAATTTAAATAAATTTTTAAATAAATATCCCCCCCCCCCCCACATACAATATCCCCCACCCACATACAATCCCCCCCACCCCATAAATATCCCCCCCCACCAAACAAATCCCCCTCCCCCCACATACAATATCCCCCTCCCCCACATAAAATTTTCCCCCCACCCAATACAATACCCCTCCACCCACAAAAATACCCCCCTCCCCCCACATAAAATACCTCCCCCCACCCCAATACAATATCCCCCTCCCCCACTAAATATCCCCCCCAACCCCATACATTATCCCCCTCCACCCAAAAAATACCCCCCTCCCCCCACATAAAATATCCCCCTCCACCCACATACAATATCTCCCCCCACCCACATAAAATATCCCCCCCACTTTTTCCTTGGTCAAAACACCTATCCAAATAAAAGTAAAATAACCCCCAAAAATTGGGGGTTCACCGGGGGGACGTCTTATTGGGAGTTTTCCCTTTTCTCTCATGAGTCGTTCTTACCCCTTTTCTTCTCCATCCTTCCCACACCGCCATAGGATTGCCCCCGGCCACAACTCATCCCTGCAGAAATTAACACAAAATCTTAGAACCTCAATTTTCCCCGCATCTCTTTACTATTCCCACCTCTTACAAAACTTCCCAGGGGTGGAGAAGGGGGCAAACCTAACTTTTGAGGCCAGATCCTAAGGGGGTTGGGAAAGGGGGGGAGAGGACTAACCCCTGGGGATAATGCAACAATACGGGCTGCTGCCCTCTCAATTTTATACCAGGTAGGTAGCAAGACACTAGGTAGGTAGGCAAAAAGGCAAGGCCCCCCGTCTTAGGCAGGTGGTTTCTCCCAGTTAGGAAGCTGTAGGGAGTTAGGGGCCCTTTATATAGGCGCAAGCGTTAGGGACCCCCCCTTTTGGTAGTATAAGGAGTTAGGGGTTCCCTGAATAGTAACAGGGAGTTAAGGCCCTTAGGGATTTGAAGCAGTTGGGGGGCTCCTTTAGGGAGTATAAGGTGTTAGGGGCCCCCTTTAGTATGGCAGGGAATCAGGCCCCCCCTTTAAATACTGTGTAGGTAGTCAGGGCCCCCTTTTTTATTTAGGTAGCCAGGGCCCCCGTGTAGTCAGGGCCCCCCTGTAGGAGTCGGGGGATCCCTTGTAGTTAAGGCTTCCCTTTTTGGGAGCCAGGGCCCCCCCCCCGTATCGGGGCCCCCCTTTTGGAGTCAGGGCCCCCCCGGGCCCCCCTGAAGGGACCCGGGCCCCTCTGAAATACCGGGCCCCCCCCTTTATTTAGGGCTCCCCTTTAGGAGTCGGGGCCCCCCCGGGGCCCCCCCAGGTAGCCAGGGCCCCTCTGAAATAGCCAGGGGCCCCCTGAAGGTACCAGGACCCCCCCCTGAGGTAGCCCGGGCCCCCCTTTAGCCAACCCCCCTTAGTCAAACCACCCATATCAGAAACCCCCCTATAGTCCCGAGCCCCCCTTGTAGCAGGACCCCCCTTAGTCGAGCTCCCTTTTTCCAGGGGGGCCCCCTTTTTGCAGAGCTCCCCTTTTAGCCCGGGCCCCCCTTTATCAAGAGCCCCTGTAGCCAGGGCCCCCCTTTTAGCAGACCCCTTGTAGCCGGGTCCCTTTAGCCAGAGTCGTTGTATCAAGCCCCCCCCTGTAGTCGAGCCCTCCCCCGTATTTAGAGCCCCCCCTGTAGTCAGACCCCCCTGTAGTCAGAGCCCCCCTTGTAGCCAGGACCCCCTTGTAGCCAGGACCCCCCTGTAGTCAGAGCCCCCCCCCCCCCTTGTAGTCAGGGCCCCCTGTATCAAGCCCCCCTTTTAGTCAAGCCCCCCCCGTTTCAAGCCCCCCGTAGCCAGGGGCCCCCCTGTTCAAGCCCCCCCGTATCAGAGCCCCCCTTTTTGCCAAAGGCCCCCCTTTAGCCCAAACCCCCCCTTTTAGCCAGGACCCCCCTGTATCGAGCCCCCCCTTTTAGCCACACCCCCGTAATCAAACCCCCTTGTAGCCAGGACCACCCTGTACCCGAGCCCCCCTTGTAGCCAGGCCCCCTTTTAGCCAACCACCCGTAGTCAGAGCCCCCCTTGAGCCGGGGCCCCCCCTTTAGCCAGGGCCCCCCTTTTTTAGCCAGAGCCCCCCCCGGTAGCAAGCCCCCCTTGTAGCCAAGGCCCCCCCCGTAGCCAGAGCCCCCCTTGTAGCCGGGCCCCCCCTTTTAGTCAAGGGGCCCCCCTGTAGTCAACCCCCTGTAGTCAAGCCCCCTTGTACCAGACCCCCCCGGGGCGAGCCCCCCTTGTAGCCAGGGCCCCCCCCTTTTAGCCAGGACCCCCCGTGTAGAGCCCCCCTTGTACCAGAGCCCCCTTGTAGCCAGAGCCCCCCTGTACCCGGGCCACCCTGTAGCCCGACCCCCCCTTTTACCAGAGCCCCCCTTTTAGCCAGCGGCCCCCCCCCTTTGCCAGGGCCCCCCTTGTAGCCGGGGCCCCCCCCTTTTAGTCGGGCCCCCCTTGTAGTCAGGGCCCCCCTTTGGGACCCCGGGCCCCCCTTGTATCAGGGGGCCCCCTGTAGCCCGGGCCCACCTTGTAGCCAAGCCCACCTTTTACCAGGGCCCCCCTTGTACCAGCGCCCCCCCCTTTAGCCAGGGCCCCCCTTGTAGTCAAGCCCCCTGTATCGAGCCCCCCTTGAAACCGGCCCCCCCGGGTCAGAGCCCCCCTTGTACCAGGACCCCCTGTAGTCAGAGCCCCCTTGTAGCCAGAGCCCCCCCTTGTATCCAGGGCCCCCCTTGTAGCCAGGGCCCCCCCGAGCCCGGCCCCCCCCGAGTCAAGCCCCCCTTTACCAGGCCCCCCCTTTTTCCAGGGGCCCCCCTTACCAGGGCCCCCCTTGGCCCGGGGCCCCCCTTGTAGCCGCCCCCCCTTGTACCAAGCCCCCTTTAGCCAGGGCCCCCCTGTAGCCAGGGCCCCCCTTTTAGCACGGGCCCCCCCGTAGCCGGGCCCCCCTTAGTCAGAGCCCACCTTGAGCGACCCCCTTTAGCCGGGCCCCCCTTGTACCAGGGGCCCCCCCTAGTCACGCCCCCCCGTAGTCGCGCCCCCCTGTACCCGGCCCCCCTTGTAGCCAAGCCCCCTTTTTTTGCCCGAGCCCCCCCCCCCCGGTACAAACCCCCCCCCCGGGAGCCAAGGCCCCCCCGGGAGTCAGAGCCCCCTGTAGTAGCGACCCCCCCCTTTTAGGTAGTTTAAAAAAAAAAAAAAAACAACAAAAAACACTTACCCCTCCGGCTCCCCCCCCTCCCGGGGTGCCGCCAGCCTCACTGCGGGCCTATAGGCGCGCGGGGGAGTGACGTCACCCGGCCCCACGTCAGCATAGGGGCTTTTTGGCGCCCGGCAGGCTGAAGCCTAGGTCTTAGCCTGCCGGGGGGAACACGAGGAGTCTAGCGGCGCTGTCTCCGCGATACCGCGCGCCCCGGGGGTCGGGGGCATTAGTCCCCCCTCCCAGGGGCGGTTCTGGCGCCGGGATGCGGGGGCCCGGGCGCTCAGGGGCCGGATGCGCGGACGGCCCCGGGGGGGGACGGACTCCCCCGGGGCCCACGCGGCGCGGGGGGGGCCCCCCGGGGTCCCCCGGCCCCCCGGCCCAGTCCGAGCCTGACCCTAAGTCACATAGTAGCTTTTTCTCCTCAATAAACCCTAAAATCACGAGCTCAGCTTCTCTCCTCTATCATATGACCCTATATGTCACATAGCTCAGCTTCTCTCCTCTATCATATAACCCTATATATAACAGAGCTCAGCTTCTCTCCTCTATCATATAACCCTATATGTCACATAGCTCAGCTTCTCTCCTCTATCATATAACCCTATATTCACAGTGCTCAGCTCCTCTCCTCTATCATATAACCCTATATATCACAGAGCTCAGCTTCTCTCCTCTATCATATAACTCTATATATCACAGAACTCATCTTCTCTTCCTCTATCATATAACCCTATATATCACGGAGCTCAGCTACTGTCCTTTAGCTTCTCGGCCTCTATTACATCCTATTCTCAGATAGGGCACCATAAACCACCGGACAAGTTTCGTTTAACTAAAGAAGTTGTTTGAGACTAGAAATAAAGGGTCTTTTTTAGAAACAGTGCCCCTCTTGTCTGTGGCCTGGGTGTGGTACTTCTCTGTAAACCTAATCAATTGTAAATAACTGTTACAGCCCATAGAGGATTGAGGTTATGTTTTTGGGAAAAACATTCAGCCTCTTGGATATATAGGACCTGAAAGCTCCTTAGTAGAAGTAAATGTGATGGATAAATGACAATCCAATGTAAAGAACACATATAAGGGATAGGCAAATTGAGGTGAACGAGCATTGTCCTGAGGAAAAGAGAATCTTGAGGATTGAAAAGCTATCAGTCCAGGGTAATGTGCTGGAACTAATTGCCTCTCGCAGTCCTCAAACATTAGATTCTTTAAACATGATTAAAGGTAGGAATGAAAGTGTTCTCTCAGTCTGATGGATTACACAAACATTGAAGTTTTCATGTATCGGAATTAATAACCTTGACTCATCCCGTCATCGATGATCATTTCATTAACTTCCTGGCAGTACGGTTCTGTCCGCATAGTTATTTCTGAAAATGCATATTTTACCGTCACAAGTCTTTGACCTGTATGCTCTCCTGAAGATGGACAATGTGGTAGGAAAGCCTATAGGAGCAAGTCCAGCCAAAAAAAAGCACAAAGATACAATAAAAAAATATATATATCTATTTGACTGTGCTTTATTTTTGGATTATTTTTGCATTATTATTATTTTTATTTTTTTTATTAAAGAAGTTCATTCAGAGTCTCAACGCTGCCACTGCTGCATGTAATACAGAATATAATCAACATAATGTGAATGTCCGGGTAGAATACTTTGCATTATTCATTTATATTAAATTTTGCAGAACATATTGCAACATTCATCTGAATAAGAGCACGGAAAGGGCAGTTACCTGACGTCACAAGCCTGCCTGGATTATTTAGACGGTGCTATAGAAGTCATTGAGAGGACAGTCTGAACTCTGCATAGTCATCTGGCTTAAATTTTCTTGACCGCATAAAAATGCATTGAGGTTGTAGTTGTGTGACTGGACCCAGCTGACACGTAGAAATCAGTGATAATCATGCATCAGACTGCACGGCATGAGAGTAATAAGAATGGGCTAGTCTCAGATGGAAGTAAATAAGATGTCCTCATGCTCGTAAAACCATCAAGGGTTTATAATGGGTCAAACTTGACTTACAGACCAGATACCTCTTGTGGGTTGCACTACAGACAACTTTCTTCCTTCTGGAGGAGATCCAATCTACATAGTCTCAGATGGAAGTTAATAAGATGCCCTCTTGATCGTAAAACCATTCTCACAGTTTTTTTTATGATTTTTCTATTCTGTTTTTTCAAAAACACTAAAAATTGTAAGCAGTTTTACAGGTATTCTTGAATAAGACTCTCTTAGTCTGCTCTCCACAAGAAGAAACAGATTCCTAAATCTACACCAATGGCTTTCATCTTCAAAGGCTAGCCAGTACCCTGCTGTGTACTGAAGGGGCACGAACCCTAAAACAGCTGTCTACAGATGGGTGACTCTTTCTTTTAGAATTGTTTATGACGTGGCTAAAATTAGTAGTCATGTTTCAAGGGTTTATAATGGGTCAAACTTGACTTACAGACCAGATACCTCTTATAGGTTGCACTAGAAACAACTTTCTTCCTTCTGGAGGAGATCCAATCTACATAGTCTCATGTGGAAGAAAATAAGATGTCCTCTTGCTCGTAAAACCATCTTCACAGGTTTTTTAGGATTATTTTATTTAGTTTTTTCAAAAACACTAAAAATTGTAAGCAGTTTTACAGGTATTCTCGGATAAGACTCTCTTAGTCTGCTCTCCACAAGAAGAAACAGAGTCCTAAATCTATACCAAAGGCTTCCATCTTCAAAGGCTAGCCAGTACCCTGCTGTGTACTGAAGGGGCACGAACCCTAAAACAGCTGTCTACAGGTGGGTGACTTTTTCTTTTAAAGTAATTTCTGACTTGGCTAAAATTAGTAGTCATATTTCAAGGGTTTATAATGGGTCAAACTTGCAGACCAGATACCTCTTGTAGCTTGCACTAGAAACAACTTTCTTCCTTCTGGAGGAGATCCAATCTACATAGTCTCATGTGGAAGAAAATAAGATGTCCTCTTGCTCGTAAAACCATCTTCACAGGTTTTTTAGGATTAATTTATTTAGTTTTTTTCAAAAACACTAAAATTGTAAGCAGTTTTACAGGTATTCTTGGATAAGACTCTCTTAGTCTGCTCTCCACAAGAAGAAACAGATTCCTAAATCTATACCAAAGGCTTCCATCTTCAAAGGCTAGCCAGTACCCTGCTGTGTACTGAAAAGGCAAGAACCCTAAAACAGCTATCTACAGATGAGTGACTCTTTCTTTTAGAGTAGTTTCTGACTTGGCTAAAATTGGTAGTCATGTTTCATTGGTTTATAATGGGTCAGACTTGACTTACAGACCAGATATCTCTTGTAGGTTGCACTAGAGACAACTTTCTTCCTTCTGGAGGAGATCCAATCTACATATCCTATTTCTGAGGGAGCATTGCTTGGCCTATAAGACTCCACATGGCAGCCATTGCACTCCCTAAAAAGTTACAATATCTCCTTATTGCATTTCTATACACATGGACATAACTATAGCCATAGCAGCCATAATGATGAGGGGAAAATACCCTGAAACGGCTGTATGTGGATGAGTGATACTGGCTTGGCTAATATTCCTTTTGCTTCTTAAATATTTGGTGAATTAGAAGCAAGTTGAGGATTTGTTACATCCAACAGAGGGCATATGAGCTTCCCCAGCTACATTCCCATAATGCCTTGTGATATGCAGATGCTTAGTAGAGCGCAAAAAGGCAATCTCAACTCTACATACTTTAACTGGTGCTCTCCTCAAAGAGAGATGTTCCCCTTTCTCAGCCACTCAATGTCTCCCACTCAGCCAAGCCAGTATCACTCTGTGCTACACTGATGAGGGGCTAATACCCCGAAATGGCTGTATGTGGCTGAGTGATACTGGCTTGGCTAATATTCCTTTTGCTTCTTAAAGAGGTTGAGGGGGCCTAATCAGGGGCAAGAACATTCTTTCTGTAAGGAAGAAGTATTTGGTGGCTTTCTGCTCTCCAGCACTATTAAATGGGTTCCCTGATACATAGCAGTGTTATTTATATCTTTAATTATTATTTTCATAACATACAGATGTAGCAGAACTAAAAAGAACAGATAATGCACCGTGATAACAGGTCACAGAATGTTATCTCACCTTTTTCAATGCTTTTCAATGGCCTTTGTTTACAGATGAGAGCAGATAACACAAAAAGCCGTGATATCACGGTCAAGCTAGACTCTGCTACATCTGTAGACTGACCTCTTCACATTTTGCTATAGGACCCTATGGATTCTAGTTACAGTTATGCCTAGATAGATAGATAGATAGATAGATAGATAGATAGATAGATAGATAAACCATTAAAGGAGAAAGATGTATCTGCGGCGCTCGCAACTAAGAAGTATTGGAATTTATCCAAGTAAAATAAAAGTATCAACTTTATTCTAAAACATGCAGAGGATATTGCACCTTTGCATCTTAAAAAAAAAAGCACATTAAAGCTTACGTGTTTCGCACCAGAATCGGCGCTTCTTCAGTGATCTCTGAAGAAGCGCCAGTTCTGGCGCGAAATGTGTAAGATGTAAAGCGCTTAAGTTGTGAAGGTGCAATATCCTCTGCATGTTTTAGAATAAAGTTAATACTTTTATTTCACTTGGATAAATTCCAATACTTCTTAGTTGCGAACAGCGCGGATACATGTTTCTTCTTTAGTTGTTTTCTACCCTT
>JAODAL010025657.1:0-58226 GCA_025379985.1 Phyllomedusa bahiana | reverse complement strand
TATTTTAGGGGTTTATATGATGGAGGAGAGAAGTGAGCTCTTTGATATATGGGGATTATATGATTAGGAGAGAAGCTGAGCTCTTGATATATAGGGTTATTATGGGGAGAGGGCTCTGTGTTATGTAGGATTATATGTAGAGGAGAAAAGGGTTTTGGCTCTTGATTATGGGGTTATATGATAGGAGAGAAGCCGAGCTTGGATATTAGGGTTATATGTAGGGAGAAAAAGCTAGCTCTGTTTATTAGGGTTTATTGATAGAGGGAGAGAAGCTGGCCTGTAAAATAGGGTTATATGATAGAGGAGAGAAGCTGAGTCGTGATTATAGGGTTATATGATAAGGAAAAAAGCTGACTCGTGATATATGGGTTTAAATTTTATAGAGGAGAGAACCGAGCTCTGTGATATCTTTTTTTTCCCCACTGTTTACAGTTTTATCCCTCACATTGTGTGTTCTCTGTTTTTTTTTCGGAAAGTATTACTGCATTACCCGATGGGTGTTCCATTCCTTTTTTAAAAAGGGGTGTGTCCCTGCACACACGACTCTGTCGCATGTTAAATAATGCTGTTTGTGCAAAACCCCCCAATTGGTACCCCACGCTAGATTGGTAATGTTTTTTCTAGGGGGAGTAAGGCCATGTTCCACGGCTTTTCCCGCGGATTTGTGCGCCGTATTGAGCGCCCAAATCCGCCTTGAATAAGGGACGGGGGGGGGGCCGGGCGGGGGCGGGGGGCGCCGCTCCGGCCCCCAAAGACAATGATTGTTTACGGCGCGTAGGGCCCGAAATAATGTGCATGTCACTTTTCCCCCCCCGCGGCGGATTCGCCGAGGGGGGAGGAGCGACGGTTTCCACTGTTTCAATTGAAGGAGTATTACCGAAATTGCTGCCGCGGATTGGCGCCGTACTGAAGCGCAAATCCGGCGCGCAGTACGTCGCCAATACGCGGCAGAATAAGCCGTGTGAACGAGGCCTAACAGTAGAACCACATAACATAGAATCTAAGGGGAAAAATTTTTAGAATTTTTTTTTATGGGGAACGTTAATATTTACTAAAACCGACCTGTCAGGAGTGGCCACAGGTCCATTTTAAATCAGTACAAAATGAAATACTACCATATACGTCCTCCAAATTGGTACGTGTACAAACAAAAACCTGCCTTGCAAACCAAGACCGACAACTATGGCCTCCTAAGAAGACATGCAATAATAAGGGGAGCATATCCAAAATTTAAAAAATTTTTTTAAATAATCTGGGAGTTAATGGATTTAATTTATGTTCTGTTTTTTTTTTTGTTTATTTCTTGGGATCTTCTCATTTCCAGGAAAATCTGGTGGAGAGCAAACACCACAAACTTGCCAGAAGCCTGAGAAGTGGTCCTTCGGATCACGATCTGAAGCCAAATGCTGCTACGCGGGATCAGCTCAATGTGATGGTAAAATGGCTGGGAGATACAGGGGATTAGTGTTCACTTGATGGTACGACCCTGGGGGTAAGGTGAGTAAGGGCATGTCCCCCCGGGGTTTTGGACGGTTTTTCAGCGGTTTGTGGGTTTTGCAGACTTTTGAAAAAAAAACCCTCCGAAAAATGAGCACAATGGTGCTCTATGGAAAACCCGTGCAGCAGTCCCCACTGCACAGGTTTTTAGCCTGCCATGGGGATGCAGCCTAAGTGCCAATAATATCATGTGCTGCATTCCTCTAGGTCACGGGTGTCAAACTGCCGGCCCTCCAGCTGTTGGGAAACTACAACTCCCATCATGCATTTGTATAATCTAGAACAGTGGGCATGATGGGAGTTGTAGTTCCCAACAGCTGGAGGGCTGGCAGTTTTACACCCCTGCTCTAGGTCATTCAAAAGTGCCATCTGGTTAGAACTGCAGCCCACCGCATCATAGATGTTAGATTGTTTGGAGATTTGCTAGGATCTGGTGTCTAGGGCTGGCTTGAGAAGGAGACCTACTAGAAAACAAATTATGAACACCCCTTCAGTTTTTGCCGTAAAACAGGTTTTTAATATATTACTTTTATATTGATATATGACTTATGGGCCCAAAGCCTGAGGCTGCATTACTGAGGGGTTCTCATTACCTCATGTTCACTTGTGATTTGTGATTTTTTTTCAATGGAGACCTTTTTTTCCCCCTCCAAATTGGCAAAGACTCTAGGCCTCTAACTTCAAGTGACCTTGGACTTATTGTTCACTATGGTGTACAATGTAAGTAGTCAGGAGGTGGATCCACTGGGTCTTCTAGGAGTTTCGGCATAGAACCACGCCAAGGAGCAGAGTATCAAACATGTCCTGGTTTTCACCTTTTAACCCCTTGTACAGAGATCTGAGGTCGTCACCCCCAATGTGGCCAATTGCGGTACCAGAGAAGTATGTAGAAGGCATAGTCAGGTTACAGCCAGAAAGTCAGGACAGACGACAAACAAAGGGAGAAGTCAAAAACGAAACTGAGTGTCAGAACTCAGACGTAGTACACTGGAAATAGCACAGAGCACTGCAAGGTACACCAACAAACTGACAGTGAATGTAGGGGGAGGTGCCCTTTAAGTCGCATAAGATCATGACTAGAAGAGCTGGGTGGCTCGCATTGGCCCTTTAAATCACCAGGAGAGAAGCTAGCAAGTGGAGACAAATGGGGAAGCCATCAGATAGGGTATCAGAGACGCCGCTCAGTGGCAAGGTAAGTGAACGCACCTGTGGCAAAAATTAGCACCATGGCATGAATCGTGACAAATACACATGGACAAAATTGTTGGTACCCTTACATGAAGAAAGGAGAAACCTGAAATGGTCACTGAAATAATTTGAAATTGATAAAAGTAATAGTACATTTAAATTTACTGAAAATCAACTAAAGAAAATCAGACATTTTTATTGAATTTTGGGTCAACTGAAAACATTTTCTAAACAAACTAATTAAACATATTAAACATGGTCTGAACAAAAATGATGGTCCTCTTAACTTAAAGGGGTTGTCTCACTACAAGGATTGCTTTTTATATTAAAGATCTTGCAAAAACAAGTTACTTTGCAATATGTGTCCCTTAACTGTGTGCTACCTATTCCTAGATATCTGTCTTGTATGGGCTGCATCAGCTCCTCAGGTTCCTATAGCTACAGACCTGTTTGATCTCTCCTGATAGGCTTCCAGTACTGGTTGCTATAGCTACAGACCCGGCTTCTTCTGCAGCCTAGTAGAAGCCAGTAAACACGCCCCTGAATTCAAAGTGACTGAGGTGAGATGAATTGACGTAGTGAGACAACCCCTTTAATATGTTGTTGCACAACCTTCTGAGGCAATCACTGAAAACAATTTCGGTAACTCAGTGAGACTCCTGCCCCTGTCCACAGGTATTTTGGCTCAATCCTCATGAGCAAGCTTCTCCAGCTGCCTCAGGTGTGAAGGTGCCTTCTCCAGGCTGCAGGTTTCAGTTCCTTCCACAGAGTTTCAATAGGATTTATATCAGGGCTCTTAAAAGCCACATCAGAATGTTATGTCTCAATGAATTTAGTTGCAGGATGGTCAGAACAAACATATAAGCAAGCCTCTGAAACGTCTTTGAAGAAAGAAGATCCTTGGGAATGCGAGTGGATGCTGCCTAACCAGCTGCGGCCAGGGATGTAAGGGGTGAGAACAGGACACGGGGACAGCAGACACCAGGAACAATTGTTTCCATATCAGCAGGCGTGACACCAAGAACAGTGGATTCCGTATCAGCAGGCGTGACACCAGGAACAGTGGATTCCGTATCAGCAGGCGTGACACCAGCAACAGCAGTTTCTGGACAAGCAGGCGTAACACAAGGAACACATAAGACCATACACCAAAATGACTAAGGAACTGGGTACCGGACAGCAGGAAACTCCTGGACTACAGATACCAGCAGACACAAGGAACACTATCATCAAATCCAATGGCTATGACAGAGACAAAACCAGATGGGCAGAGATTGGGAACCAGGCAGGAAACAACTCAGAGCTAAGGCCTCATCCTCCTGGAATTCGAGAATGCAAGAAAACAGGAACACGAACAACTCGGACTAGAACCTCTTGAACACAGGAGAAGGCAGGTTTGAACTTAGTGCAGAACACCCTAGGACTTCAACACCAATGATCAAGCTGGTGGTAGTAGCAGCTTTATAGCTCAGCCTGATAGGTGATGAGCTACAGCTAGGAGTGTGCTGGAGGAGGTGTTTAACGGTCACTTTGATGGATAGTAAAGCAAAAGCGAGATTCCAGCCATCAGGATCAAATGGCAGAAAGTGGGGACGCGAGAGACCTTGCAAATCATGTTACAGAATAGCCCAATGCGTTGCTCTTCGGAATTTTTGGATGTTTTTAGCTGTGTGTGCTTTGGGTCATTATACAGTTGGAAGAATCATGACCTGCGACTGAGACCAAGTTTTCTAACACTGAGCAGCACATTTTGCTCCAAAATGTCTTAATAGTCTTGAAATTTCATTCTATCCACACAGATTTAAGACAGCCTGTGCCATATGCAGCAAAGCAGCCCCAAAACATAACTGAGCCTTCTCCATGTTTTACAGTAGGTACAGTGCCTTGCGAAAGTATTTGGCCCCCTGGAACTTTTCAATCTTTTGCCACATTTCAGGCTTTAAACATAAAGATATAACATTTTAATTTTTTGGTGAAGAATCAACAACAAGTGGGACACAATTGTGAAGTGGAACGAAATTTATTGGATATTTTTTTAAATTTTGTAAAAAATAAAAAACTGAAATGTGGGGTGTGCAATATTATTCAGTCCCTTAAGTTAATACTTTGTAGCACCACCTTTTGCTCCGATTACAGCTGCAAGTCACTTGGGGTATGTCTCTATCAGTTTTGCACATTGAGAGACTGAAATTCTTGCCCATTCTTCCTTGGAAAACAGCTGGAGCTCAGTGAGGTTAGATGGAGAACGTTTGTGAACAGCTGGAGAGCTCAGTGAGGTTGGATGGAGAGCGTTTGTGAACAGAAGATTTCAGCTCTTTCCACAGATTCTCGATTGGATTCAGGTCTGGACTGTGACTTGGCCATTCTAACACCTGGATATGTTTATTTGTGAACCTTCCATTGTAGATTTTGCATTATGTTTGGGATCATTGTCTTGTTGGAACCTAAATCTCCATCCCAGTCTCAGGTCTTTTGCAGACTCCAACAGGTTTTCTTCCAGAATGGTCCTGTATTTGGCTCCATCCATCTGCCCATCATTTTTAACCATCTTCCCTGTCTCTGCTGAAGAAAAGCAGGCCCAAACCATGATGCTGCCACCACCATGTGTGACAGTGGGGATGGTGTGTTAAGGGGGGTGAGCTGTGTTTCTTTTACGCCAAACATATCGTTTTGCATTGTGGTCAAAAAGTTTGATTTTGGCTTCATCTGACCAGAGCACCTTCTTCCACATGTTTGGTGTCTCCCAGGTGGTTTGTGGCAAACTTTAAACATGACTTTTTATGGATATCTTTGAGAAATGGCTTTCTTCTTGCCTCTCTTCCATAAAGGCCAGATTTGTGCAGTGTACGGCTAATTGTTGTCCTATGGACAGACTCTCCCACCGCAGCTGTAGATCTCTGCAGTTCATCCAGAGTGATCATGGGCCTCTTGACTGCATCTCAGATCAGTCTTCTCCTTGTTTGAGATGAAAGTTTAGAGGGTCGGCCGGGTCGTGGTAGATTTGCAGTGGTCTGATACTCCTTCCATTTCAATATGATCTCTTGCACAGTGCTCCTTGGGATGTTTAGAGTTTGGGAAATCTTTTTGTATCCAAATCTGGCTTTAAACTTCTCCACAACAGTATCACGGACCTGCCTGGTGTGTTCCTTGGGCTTCATGATGCTCTCTGCGCTTTAAACAGAACCCTGAGACTATTACAGAGCAGGTGCATTTGTACAGAGAATTGATTACACAAAGGTAGCTTTCTTTAGTCCATGTTCAGTGTTGTACACACCATGATATCAAACAGCACAGTGACTACTTTTCACCCTTTAAATGGGCATACTGACTGAAAAGTGTGAAGAAATCTATAGGGCTAATTTCAGGACACACCTTAGAAGTACCATTATTTTCGTGCAGGTTAGTTTCATTATTTTTTTTCTTTTTCTGTTGAACATAATTCAAATGCAATGTCTGATTTTTATTAGTTAATTTTCAGTAACTTTAAGCTTATTATAACTTTTGTCAGTTTCAAATTATTTCAGTCACCATTGTGGATTTTTCTTTCGTTAATAGAAAAGTACCAACAATTTTGTCCATGTATGTAGTGCAATACAGCTCCTTGTGTTCCCAGAATGGGGCAGATTTACTATGGCAGTTGCACCACAAAACTAATGTACATGCCTGGGACCACAAATACATTGTGTTTTAGACAAGATGGCGTTGACAAAATTGTTGAATGGAACGTCACTGATTGCAGCGGTTACGTGACACTGCCCGACGTCACTGTTCAGAAGTCAGGGTTCTAAATGGTGACATCGGACTGGAGTAGTACCGATTTGTTCTTCCAGAGCTGGAAGATAGCAGAAGACAAATTGAGAGGACTAAATAGAGTTGTATAGTAGGGAAAAACACTCCGATGATGAAATATTTCAAGAAAGGTGCAAGTCAATAATACATGTCCAAAGAATTGCAAGGATGGACTGCACACTACAATTGTATTATTGCAAATACATGTGAACTTTTTTTTATTTTCACTACAGGCTCCAGTGAAGACAAATATAAGTGACTGTAAGGATTTGACATTTCGGTCAACCTACCTTTCTCAAAAAGTCACAATGGAGGAGAGACTGGAAAGCATGAAATAAGAGTCGTAGCCCTAAAATGGTAGGAGCTCCTACCATTTTCAATCTTTTGCCACATTTCAGGCTTCAAACATAAAGATATAACATTTAAATTTTTTGGTGAAGAATCAACAACAAGTGGGACACAATTGTGCAGTGGAACGAAATTTATTGGATATTTAAAAATTTTGTAAAAAATCATATTGTATAAATTATATAAATGTATTCGCATTTTGCAGTGAGAAATAAGTATTTGATCCTTCTGGCAAACAAGACTTCATACTTTGTGGCAAAAACCATTGTTGGCAAGCACAGCAGTCAGACGTTTTCGTAGTTGATGAAGTTTGCGCACATGTCATTAGGAATTTTTGATCTACTCCTCTTTGCAGATCATCTCTAAATCATTAAGATTTTGAGGCTGTTGCTTGGCAACTCATAGTTTCAACTCCCTCCATAAATTTTCTATGGGATTAAGGTATGGAGACTGGCTAGGCCACTCCATGATCTTTAATGTGCTTCTTTTTGAGTCACTCCTTTGTTGCCTTGGCTGTATGTTTTGGGTCATTGTCTTGCTGGAAGACCCGGCCACAACCCAATTTTAATGTCCTGGCGGAGGGAAGGAGGTTGTCACTCAGGGTTTTATGGTACATGGTTCCATCCATTCTCTCATTGATGAGGTGAAGTAGTCCTGTGCCAATAGCAGAGAAACACCCCCAAAACAGGGTGACATGCATGAATTCTGGTGCTGATAGACCAGTTCTAAATTGCTTTAAAGTAATATAGAATGCGGCAGAATGTGTGAACCTGTTCTTCTGCAGTTCATTCATACATACAGGCGCATTGTAGTGCCGGTATGACAAGTCTGGCTCAGGCACCACCACTGGCTGTTCTTCTGCAGTTCATACATACAGGCGCATTGTAGTGCCAATATGACAACTCAGGCTCAGGCACCACCTTTACCCTGGTCTGGCTGTTCTAACTGTTCCGCGCCAAAGTTTTGGCTTCAAAGAATCATAAATGCGTCTACTTCTATTAATGTGGTGCGACGTCCCCAGGACGCCCAAAAATTTGTCACGTTAAAAAGTGTCTTTGGCGCGGTACCGAGACACTTATTGTGCCAACGTTTGGAGTGCTCCTGTTCATACATCTATAGAACTGGTCTACTACAGCTTTTTGAGGCCAGATTTCTGGCACAGCTCCGTTCATGCACGTCGACCATAATGTTTCCACCTCCATGCTTGACAATGGAGACGATGATCTTTGGGTCATAGGCAGCATTTCTCTTCTTCCAAACACATTGAGTTGAGTTAATGCCAAAGAGCTCAATATTTGTCTCGTTTGACCACAGCACCTTCTCCCAATCACGCACAGAATCATCCAGGTGTTCATGGACAAACCTCAGGCAGGCCTGCACATGTGCCTTCTTGAGGAAGGGGAGTTTAAACCATTACGGCGTTACCAATGGTTTTTTTGGTGACTGTGGTCCCAGCTGCCTTGAGATCATTAACAAGTTCCACCGTGTAGATTTAGGCTGATCTCTCACCTTCCTCATGATCAAGGATACCTCATGAGGGGAGATTGACAGTCATTTTGTATTTCTTCCATTTTCATCTTACTTATGGTATTGTAGCCCATTCCAGCTTTGTGCAGGTCTATGATCTTGTCCCTGACATCCTTAGAAAGCTCTTTGATCTTGCCCATTTTGTAAAGGTTAGAGTCTGACTGATTGAGTTTGTGGAAGGGAGTCTTCTATAAAAGGTGACTATTTAAGACAGCTGTCTTTTAATGCAAGTAACGAGTTGATTAGGAGCATCTTAGTGGTCTGTAAGCCCCGGTTCACACGGCTTATTCAAGCCTGAATTGCGAGCCGGATTGCGCTCGCAATTCCGGCTTGAATAAGGGGCGGGCGGGGCCCTCCGGCCCCATAGACTTGCATTATCCACGGCGCGTATTGCGCCTGGATAATGTGCATGTCACTCTCTCCCCCCGCGGTGGATTCGCCGAGCGGGGAGGAGCGACGGAATCCACTGTTCTCTATGAGAACTGTGGATTACCGTAATTACTGCGAAGGATTGGCACCGTACTGTAGCGCAAATCCGGCGCGGAGTACGGCGCCAATCCGCGGCGAAATAAGCCGTGTGAACGGCCCCTAAGAGCCAGAACGCTTAATGGTTAGGATCTCAATACTTTGTTAAATATCCTTTGTTGGCAATGACAGAGGTCAAACGTTTTCTGTAAGTCTTCACAAGGTTGGCACACACTGTTGCTAATTTTTTGGCCCATTCCCTCATGGGAGAACTTGCACAATTGGTGGCCGACTAAATACTTTTTTTTCCCACTGTAGCTATCTGAGCAAGTTCTGTGCAGAATAAGGGTACGTCCACAGGGCAAGGGTTTTTGGTCGGACTTTCAGACAGTTTTCAGATTTGAAAACAGACTGTATTAATATAACAAGTTATAGTGACCAGGAGTCTGGAGAAGGGTCACTGATCCAGGGATTTATCCTGATTGCCAGATTGGAGTCAGGAAGGATTTTTTTTCCCTAAAATTGGGAAAATTGGCTTCTACCTCCATGGGGGCTTTTGCCTCTCTCTGGATCAACACTAGAGCACAATAGGCTGAATGTGGCCTTAAAAACTAAGTAAGATGCATTGGGGCAGATTTGCCAATTCTGTTAAATAGTTAGACAGCCTAAACTTAGACTAAGCAACCTATCTATCTGTCTATCTATCTATCCTATCTATCTATCTATCTTAAAGTCTTGCTTGGATTGCTCAGATACCAATGGTTTCAGTACGTTTTGTTTTGTTTGCAGATCATTGTCAGCTATCCCCCTACCAAACAGCTGACATCAGAGGAACAGGACCTGGTGTGGAAATTCAGATACTACCTCACAAACCAGGAGAAGGTTGGTATTGTAGAAGAGATGCGTACGTTTAGCTTGCATATTAGGGAACAGGGTGACATTTTTGCTTCGTAGTGCACAGGGCTATGGTAGTATAGCAGTGGCAGTTCCTGTACATGGCAGTTCTATAATGGTGCTGAGCAGATGCCGTCTGGGAGCATATGGAAAGGTGAGCTTTTGTCACCTGTCCACTTGGTGTACGCCAGTAATGAGAGTGGATGTGGTATGGTTTATGTGGGGTGGCTGTGTGGTTGGCATTGACGGCAGCATGGATGCTGTTGAGCTGCAGCTGGGTAGCTCCACCTGAGGGTGCTGTTATTGTTGTTGCTGCTGAATTCAAACAAAATAGGTTGTAAAAACCTCATGTTCACTTTATTAGTTTTTGCTAATTAGCAGATCAGTTTATCTAATGTGGACTCACCGCACATGTCTTGTGTTTTACAACTATGGCTTATTTTATTTACCCCTTACTGCTCTGATCTTAGAATTATATGATTTTCTGAAATATCATAAATCGAACCTTCAAACCAAAGTTAAAGGGGTATTTCCATCTCATTGATTAGCTTTAAATGGTTGATCACACCATAGACTTTCATAGCACATCAATAGGATATGCCATCAAAGACTTATGGGTGCCGAACCTACCTCTGAAACATGCTTGAACACCCCTTTCAATAAATATTCTTACCAAATACATTTCTAATTTTGCTTCATTTTAAAGATACAGCAGGTTATCTATCCTGCTCATTTACACATTGTTTTGTTCATTAGCGACCACCTGTGTGCTCTAGCCACCCAGGACCCTCCTGCTGATTAGAAATAGCAGGGAGTTAGCATGGAGGTGTTTAGTAACTTAGAAAACCATCTGAAAACAGGCATAATAGATAACCTGATATATCTTCGAAATGAACTGAAATGTATTTGGTAAGAATGTTTATTAACTATTCCTCACATGTTTAAAGCTAATCAGTGAGGTTGGATTACTACATTAATTCTATCCCGGTTTAAGAAACCAAACCTGCATCATGCAGTTCTTGAACTATGCAGTGCATGTGGTATTTCAGTTCCTCATCTTTTCCAAGACCTCTGTTTGCTGTCAGTGGAAGGAAGCATTTTTGCTTCTATCTAAACGCTGAAGCCCTGTCCTGATCTCATGCTTCAGGTGCAGCTGTAGAGGGTGGCAGGACTCAAAGCATCCTTGTAGTCTGACAGTGGACCCCAGTAGGACATATACGATAGGAATATTCATTCATTCATTCATTCATTCATTCATTCATTTATTCATTCATGCTTTTTAGGCATTGACAAAGTTCCTGAAATGTGTCAACTGGGATTTGCCTCTTGAGGCCAAACAAGCTCTGGAGCTTTTGGGGAAATGGAAACCAATGGATGTCGAAGACTCTTTGGAGCTTTTGTCGTCTCAGTTTGCAAACCCAACAGTGCGACGCTATGCTGTGGCTCGACTTCAGCAGGCGATGATGAGGTAAATGCTAAAGGAGGCAAAATGGCCAATATTACTTAAATGGATATTCAACCATTAGGCAAAAAGCTCCTGCAGGCTCATTACATAGAGAGCAACAGTCCAATATAGAGTACTAACATATAACACTAACCCTACACGTGACATAACACTAACCCCCATGTTCTCGGTGGCAGCTCATGTGGATAGCAGACTACAGTTCCCATCATGCATTGCTGACCTCTATTGCAGACTGTCCTCCTCCCTGTGTTTCTCTGGCTGCTGAAGAGCAAGTATATATCCGACATGTTGTTCTTCCTCAATGCTGATTACATCCCCCCATCCCCTGCCACCCCATAGACACATAGCTCACCGTCCTAGTGCTGTAACTGAGCATGCCTGACCAGAAAGCTGAAACTGAACTACAGGTCGTATCCCTTGGCAACAAGTTATAAACTTCAGATTTTGAGCCAGTAATTGGTGAGTGATCATGTGGGAGCTGCTGAAAATATTTTATTACTATATATTGAAGATGACCACTCTGTACCACACAATTACAAAAGGAGTCAGGTTTCGTATACTGGAGTACCCCTTTAATTTTTCTGAATATCTAGGAGAATAACACTGTATCTTTACTCCTGGCAGGTCATGAAATCTCTTTATATGCGTGTGTGCCCAGTGTATATCTGTGTATAAGCTTTGTGAGGAGTGTATTGTAGAATACTGCACACATAATTGCAGCATGACCAGTATGATAGTAGTAGTTCCCTACCAACTGTAGAGCCATCAATGTTCTCTAACCTTGGGACTTGCCTGAAGTTATGGCCATAGCTTGGAGGCCACTGCTGTACAACGGTTGCAAAATAAATCTCTAGTGTTCTTTTTGTGGGTTTTGTAGCAACAATTTGGGGTCTGCACGTTTTGCTTGATGCTCTCACCCAGCATCATCTTCATGTCAGAACTGGGTATTTAATCCTGTGTTCGCATCTGCGCTGAGGGTTCTTCTTTGAACCCACCTGATCTGTTGCACAAAAGATACCAATGGGCCCAATTGACTTATAATGGGCTGTCTTATTTATAGTAAAAATAGCATTACGTACAGCACTTTTTTACTTTAATTATGAGAGAATCTGTGACGGCATATGCTCCGACCTGAGCCCTTCTGCAGTCTGTTCCATGGACAGGTAGGTAGAATGCAGTTACAATATGACTTGAAGAGGACCAGTATCGCCTCCAGGGAAACCTCATGAAGTAACAGGAGACTAAAATGCAAACATCTTCTCAAATATTCTTCATTAGGAAATTCAAAGCATTTCACCTGTAATTCAGTGAGAGGCCTGGATTTGGCTCTATTGAGAGGTAAAGATAGCGTAGGACTTCCCGACCTGAGATCACGTTGTAAGTTCGTGGGCAGCTTAAGCATTTTTTGATCAAAAATATGTGAACCAAGAATCTCAATTTTTTTTTTATGTATGATAGATAGCATAAATGTTTCTTTAGGGATTTCCATGTAATGTATTGCCCTACGATGTCACCTATCACCATCTTGTCAATACAGGTAGAGACATCACCACAAAAAGGGCGGCCCCACCTCCTGTCGGCTCACCCTATTACAATACTAAAGCACTAATTACTGAAAAGGCCACCATATACCTCCTCTAATAGCAAGGAGCTAAACTGATGTCAAAGGTAGTCAGTTACTGATTAGTGATTTAGTATTGTAATAGGGTGAGCCGTCGAGAGGTGGAGCTGCCATTTTTGTGGTGATGTCTCTACCTGTATTGACAAGATGGCGATAGGTGACATCGTAGGCACATATATATCTCATATTGATTTCATCAGTGGTTCTATAATATATTGCCTATTACTGTGACGGCCACATAAACAATATTGGTTCCTCTTCTATGAGTGATATTTGTAGCATATTCTGGCTTGTTTTGGCTATATAAGGGATTTGTAATCTACATGTAATTTTAATGCATATTCAGTAAAAGTTATATTTTAAGTGGGTTTATTTTTTTTCTGTGATTTCTGAAACCTTCTGTAAACAAGCAACAGATAAGAACTGCTCTATCTTTGAAATGAAGCAAAATCTAAGCAGCAATGTATTTGATAAGGGTCATTGTTTACCTTTGCCTACATGCTTGTGGCTAATGAATTTGATGGGAATACCCCTATTAACTTTTTCAAATACAGTTGATCATAGCCTAATTGTGTATGTACATGTGAAATATATTGAATCTATTAGACAAGTGTGGCCAGCCTGGGGAAGGGTAAATCCGGAAGCTATTAGTGCAGAGTTGTGGAGGCAGGACAATCTCCACGCCGTACATTTCAAACGCTGACCTCTTTTTATAAACTTATAGAAAAACCATTACTTGTTTGAAGAATGAAAACGATTAAGCAGCTCACGGGTCAGGCCTCTCATTTCTTCAGCTGGCAAAGTGGCCAGTAAGATTCAATTTATTTCCAAGTTTTGCTTTAACCTTTGAGCCGGAAAGCGGCAGCAGAACTATAGATTTTCTCAGATGGAGCGGTGTCTTTTTTTTTGGCACCGTTCGGAAATAATAAGTAGGTTAAAAAAATGTTTTAATGAGAGAGTAGGGGCACATTGGTGTCATCTGTACAAAGACGGGGCAGGAGCCCGATGTCTCACTTGTTTGCTGCTTTTTATCTTCTCAGAAGAAGGTGGAGAGGGTGTGTTTATTTTTTAAACAGTTTTGTATTGTTAAAGTGTGGTCAAAAGGCGACTGCGGAAGCCGTTGAGCAGATGCTGCTTGGTCCAAAGGGCTGCACGCTTGGAAATTTTGCTCGGTAAATATGGCTGACTGCAAACCTGCGTAGCCCATTGAACTGCAGATCTTAGCTGGGTCAGGTGTTTGGTCTTAACCAAGTTATCCATGTAACATTTCATGGGTCCCTGATGCCAATTATACAGCGGTCCCTCAAAATATAATGCTAATTGGTTCCAGGACGACC
This sequence comes from Phyllomedusa bahiana, assembly GCA_025379985.1. Classification (NCBI taxonomy): domain Eukaryota; kingdom Metazoa; phylum Chordata; class Amphibia; order Anura; family Hylidae; genus Phyllomedusa; species Phyllomedusa bahiana. The sequence continues at coordinate 44,095 of JAODAL010025657.1, read as the reverse complement.
ATTGGATGTTATTGAAACCATAACTCTAGGAAAACTGCAAAATGGTTCCGAAGCCCCAAAATGTCACCAACAAAATGAAAAATGGGGATTAAAGAAAATGTAGCAGATAACTAATACAGATAAAGTGTGTCCTTCCATATAACATCAGAAATAGCTGGAGCTTCTTTGGGTATGGACTTTATACACAATGGGCTATAAATGTAGCTAGCTAGCAGCAAGACTGTCTTTGTTGCCCATAGCATCCAATCAGAGCTCAGCTTTCATTTCTTATACTGCTTTGGTTGCTATGACTGGTTGCTATGGGTAGCAAAAACTATATTACTGTTAGACAGTTTTCATAAATGTGGCCCAATGTACCAGAAACATGTAAGAGCAGTACAGATCATGTAGTATTGCACTGTACTGTAGAGAGGTACTATAGACTGCCAATCACAGCATGCACCTCACTAATACATGTAAGAGCAGTACAGGACATGTAGTACTGCACTGTACTGTAGAGAGGCGCTATAGACTGCCAATCACTGCATTCACTTCTCTAATATGTGTAAGAACAGTACAGGACATGTAGTATCGCACTGTACTGTTGAGAGGTGCTATAGACCACCAATCACTGCATGCACCTCACTAATACATGTAAGAGCAGTACAGGACATGTAGTACAGCACTATACTATAGAGAGGTTCTATAGACCGCCAATCACTGCATGCACCTCATTAATAAATGTAAGAGTGGTACAGAACTTATAGTTCTACTATGTACTGTATAGAGGTACTATATACAACTAATCACTGCATGCACCTCACTAATACATGTAAGAGCAGTACAGGACATGTAGGACTGCACTGTACTGTAGAGAGGCGCTACTCGACCGCCAATCACTGCATGCACCGCACTAAAACATGTAAGAGAGATACAGAACTCATAGTACCACTATGTAGAGAGGTACTATAGACAGCTAATCACTGCATGCACCTCACTAATACATGTAAGAGCAGTACAGAACATTTAGTACCGCACTGTACTGTAAAGAGGTGCTATAGATCGCCAGTCACTGCATGCACTTCACTAATACATGTAAGAGTAGTACAGAACATTTAGTACCGCACTGTACTGTAAAGAGGTGCTATAGATCGCCAGTCACTGCATGCACTTCACTAATACATGTAGGAGTAGTACAGAACATTTAGTACCGCACTGTACTGTAGAGAAGTGCTATAGACCACCAATCACTGCATGTACCTCACTAATACATGTAAGAGCAGTACAGAACATTTGGTACCGCACTATACCGTAGTGGTGGTATAGACCTCTAGTCACTGCATGCACCTCACTAATACATGTAAGAGCAGTACAGAACATTTGGTACCGCACTATACCGTAGAGTGGTGGTATAGACCTCTAGTCACTGCATGCACCTCACTAAAACATGTAAGAGCAGTACAGAACTTATAGTACCACTATGTACTGTAAAGAGGTGCTATAGACCGCCAATCACTGCATGCACTTCACCAATACAGGAGTTTAACAAATAAAATGTTCATGATAATTGACTGGATCTTCCATCAATCATATGAGCCACAGATCAGCAGTGTCTGGGACATTGGTGAGTGTGGTTTCCAAATGAAATGCCCCATGAAAGACCATTGTATGGTAGAAATATTGTATCCTGAGAGCATTGTTACTTACGGGAGAACTGTAATACGTGTACACACTCATGTATGCATCAGTATTTATCTCCATTCCGTTATTGTAGGGCATCCTGGTCATTTTTGGGCAATGAGCCTTTTCTCATGTGGTGACAGTAGACACTATTGCCATGCAGCCCTGAGGTCTTTGGTTCCAGTCTGACCAAGTGCAGCATGTGCATGTATGTTTATATGGGTTTCCTCTGGGGTCTCTGATTAACTTTTACAAAAAAAAACTGATGATTGGCTTCCAGCCTAAGGGTATGCTCACACGGCATAATTTCAGTGCGCATTTCGGCATGTATTTGCGCTTAATACGATGCGCGTCACAATTACGGTAATCCATAGCTCTCATAGAGAACTATGGATTATGCCTCGTCCCCCGCGCGTACAATATGATCGTACTGTACGCATAGGGAGATAAGTGACATGCCGCGAGCAATTCATGTCAGTGGGGCTGGCAGGATGTCGCCCCCCCCCCCCCCCTCCATGCTTCTGGAGTACGCGCAGGTCATCACGACTCCCAAAACAACCGGCGTATGCGCCTCAATTACATACTCTAATTGACCCTGGAGTGTGTGTATTTATATAAATGAAAGTGGTGTGTCACTGTGTAAAACACTTATTCTTTACCCAAATACTGTGATGGAAACCATGCACTTCTGAGGAGCCTGTAATGCCATACCTACCTCTAAGGCTATGTCTACCCTGTATAGCTTTACGATCGTATTTTCGGCGCTTTCAGGATTTTAAAAGCGCCGAAAATACGATCGTTTCGTGCGACCCCATAGACTAGAATAGAAAAGATGAGCTGTAGTCTCCACAGGTCGTCTTTTCTACAATTGTCTTCTGGTGCCTGCGTTTTATACAACACGTTGTATAATATGCCGGCGCGGTCTACACTGCAGTGGACAAAAAACATACGAAAGTGGCCGTTTTCTTACCGATGCAGGACCGTGGTTTCTGTCATGTTTTGTACAACATGACAGAAACCGCGGTCCTGCATTGGTAAGAAAACGGCCACTTTCGTAGGTTTTTTTGTCCACTGCAGTGTAGACATAGCCTAAGGGTACGTCCACATGATGACCAAGGACAAAATACTCTGAATCCTTATACTTCGTCGTCTGGAATATTTGAACAGTATTTTACACGAAAACCTGAAGAGCTTTAAGTAGATTTCCGTTTCGGATTCGGCTCTTCAGTTGTTTTTGGCATCATAAGCACTATTGAGTTTTTTGGACGCAGACCCACACCAAAATCCTTGCCAAAAACCGTGCACAAAGCTTTCTGGACGTTTTTTTCTGCCATCCTGTTGAATTCAATAGTAAGTTTTGTTCTATTTTATGAGTGAAATTCGTCAGAAGATTGAACATGTTCTAAATTTTTTTGAAAAAAAACTTTAAAAATCTGTCCTTAGAAAATCTGAGTCATGTAGACTACAAAGCCTATTTTTAATTGAGGTCTGTGGGGATGGTTTACAGTTGTTTTTTTACGGTTTTTAATATCCTAATCCACATGGACTTCTGACTGGAAATGCTTGTCGTGTGGACTGACCCTGAGACGCTTGGTGTAAAGTATTCTGTAATTCTTATTCAGGGCTATAATTTCCATGGCATTCTTGTTGCTGTGTTCAGAAGAAATCTTGTTCAGGGCTAAAGATATGTCATATTACACAAGGGAAGGCACAATGATTTTGTAAAGTATTAAAAGGGTTATCCCGGTATCCTCTCCTCATCTGTCTGACTATGGCCATAGAGAGGTGCAGCTGGAAGGTCTGATTGCCAAGCTAAGCTCCCAAAGCTCAGCAAGCATCATGCGTGGGACCTATGCCAATTAGTTGGACCCATGCACAATAATCAGTGGACTTATTATTAGATGCTTCAACATGACGGTCCAGTGTGCAGTTGCCACTCTCCAGCCGATGTCGGATGCAGGACTGGGACAAGGTATTCTGGTGCAAATAAGGCATATAGCGCCCTAGGCAATGACATACCTTCGCCTGCCCGTCATCCCGGCCCTGGTTGGATGCAGGACTACGCCTGGACAATACCTGTTAATGCTCTGAAAATCATCATTAAGCAGGCAGAAATCGGCTTTCCTTCTGTCTTGTAATAGTGGCATTATTGCTGTGTTTGGGCATCTCTTGATTAGGGCTCAGGGAATCCTAGGGTTTCCCATAACCTTGGTTGGGGAGAACTGGTGTAAAGTAGCCCCAGCCGCCTTCTTGATTAAGCACACAGAAATTGTTGTTAGGGTATGTTTACACGATGTACTGCGGTATGTACATTACGTGCCGCAGTACATTGCGTGTCTCGGGAGCTCGCGCTGATCAGCATGTTTTACCATGGCTCGAGGGGAAGGCCAGCAGCCCGCCATCCGCATAGGCATGCATTACTTGCGGCGCAAAAGCGCCATGGATAAGTGACGTCGCTTATCTCCCCGCGCGTACAATACGATCGGGGAGAGGAGGCGTAATCAATAGTTCTCTATGAGAACTATGGATTAACGTAATTTAGGCGCGCATCTTGCCAATATGCGTATACGACGCAAAATGCACACGGAAATTACGCCATGTGAACATACCGTTAATACAGAAAGTTTATTGGAACAACGTATTACCTTTACTTTTACGCCTTTCCTTATAAAATTCGCTTTGCACAAACTTTGCTATACTTACCTTGCCGTGCTCCTACAGCAGATCTATCAGATCTCCTATGCTAACCTGGCTACAGTGTATTCCCACCAAGAACCTTAGGAAGCACAATACACACAATTATCACCTGTATTCCCATGCAGAACCAGGTGAACATTGTGCCGGGGGAACTGGGTTTAAGTCTGGAGACACAAAGGGCCTTATGTATGAACACTGTCTAGAAGTAAGACTGTCCTTGTTGCCCATAGCAACCAACCAGAGCTCAGCTTTCATTTTCCCAAAACCCTATGTGAAATGAAAGATGAGCTCTGATTGATATCTATGGGCAACAAAGACAGTTTTACTGCGAGACCGTTTTCATACACGAGGCCAAACGTTTCCACCTCTGTTACCTCAGAATCTCCTCATAGATTGTTAATATAGATCTTGGAAACCAGAGAAGGTTTTTGGTGAATTGTGTGACCTGTGTGAGAAGCAGCGGGTCATGCTAGATGTGGCCCTCATCCAAGAAGCTACAGGAAACTTGTTCTGAGTTGGCTCCAAAGAGACTTCTCTCTTTGAACTTGTGCTCGCTGGTTTTGTATGCGCTCCATGCGATCTGCATATATTGATTTATACCGTGTATTCAGTGGAATATATCGCACACCATTAGCGTCTCCTTTTATGGATACTCCCTGCATAAATTTAACATGATAAGAATTCCTGTCCCTCTTCAAGGACGATTCACTGCTCGATGACAGAACAGATGTCACAGTGTAGTGCATCTTCCTCCTCGCGCTTCTATTCAAGTGCCCGTTTCTCAAACACTCCACCGAAACATTAGTCATGTTGGTTGGTGGGTGTTTAAAATCTAATAAAGGACATGGCTGACTTCACATTAACAGTCTAATCGCTTTATTAAACACTTATTATGCCTGTACTTTATTGTTACTACTTGTCGGCATTGACCCCACATTGTGCACTGTTAAAGGGAAATTCCTCCTTTCACTGGAATTATTTTGCAGGGATTTTTGTATGTTTGATTTCATATGAAACGTTTTTAGCTTTTTTTAGCAACTTATGGCTGTTTAGATTTAATGAGAATATGAGATAGAAATAAGCGGATGAGTAAAAAGATGGATAGGTATGAGATCAGATATATGCATGTACAGATGGATGGATAGAGCGGGAGATACATAGATATGGGATCAATGGATAGATACATGTATTGATATAGGATGAATAGATGGGTACATGTATCGATATAGTCTCGAAAGAGAGATATGAGATCAATATATAGAAATGGGAGATTTGAGATCAATACAAAAGTATTAGATACGTATATACATAGAAATGAGATCAATGGATAAAAATTAGATACATGTATAGAAAGATATGGGATTAGCAGAGTGTTATGAGATCAATAGAAAACTATTAGATATATGTATAGATATAGAATCAATAGATACGAGTATAGATAAATATAGGGTAGATAGATATGAGATCAATAGATAAATATTAGATAGATACATGTATAGATAAGATCTGCAGAATCTGCAGGGGAAGGAGGAGATCACATAGGCAGCATCACTGAGGAAAGTACAGAGAAACCCAGCAGAATCTACAGGGGAAGGAGGAGGTCACACAGGCAGCATCACTGAGGAAAGTACAGAGAAACCCAGCAGAATCTGCAGGGGAAGGAGGAGGTCACACAGGCAGCATCACTGAGGAAAGTACAGAGAAACCCAGCAGAATCTGCAGGGGAAGGAGGAGTTCACACAGGCCGCATCACTGAGGAAAGTACAGAGAAACCCAGCAGAATCTGCAGGGAAGAGGGAGAGTTCACACAGGCAGCATCACTGAGGAAAGTACAGAGAAAACCAGCCAGAAATCTGCAGGAGAGGAGGAGTTCACACAGGCCGCATCACTGAGGAAAGTACAGAGAAACCCAGCAGAATCTACAGGGGAAGGAGGAGGTCCCACAGGCAGTATAACTGAGGAGAGTACAGAGAAACCCAGCAGAATCTGCAGGGGAAGGAGGAGGTCACACAGGCAGCATAACTGAGGAAAAATACACGAGAAACCCAGCAGAATCTGCAGGGGAAGGAGGAGGTCACACAGGCAGCATCACTGAGGAGAGTACAGAGAAACCCAGCAGAATCTGTAGGGGAAGGAGGAGGTCACACAGGCAGCATCACTGAGGAGAGTACAGAGAAACCCAGCAGAATCTGCAGGGGAAGGAGGAGGTCACACAGGCAGCATAACTGAGGAAAATACAAACCCAGCAGAATCTGCAGGGGAAGGAGGAGGTCACACAGGCAGCATCACTGAGGAGAGTACAGAGAAACCCAGCAGAATCTGTAGGGGAAGGAGGAGGTCACACAGGCAGCATCACTGAGGAGAGTACAGAGAAATCCAACAGAATCTACAGGTGAAGGAGGAGGTCACACAGGCAGCATCATTGAGGAAAGTACAGAGAAACCCAGCAGAATCTACAGGGGAAGGAGGAGGTCACACAGGCAGCATCACTGAGGAAAGTACAGAGAAACCCAGCAGAATCTACAGGGGAAGGAGGAGGTCACACAGGCAGCATCACTGAGGAGAGTACAGAGAAACCCAGCAGAATCTACAGGGGAAAGGAGATCACACAGCATCACTGAGGAAAAACCCAGCAGAATCTGCAGGGGAAGGAGGAGGTCACACAGGCAGCATCACTGAGGAGAGTACAGAGAAACCCAGCAGAATCTGCAAGGAAAGGAGCAGGTCACACAGGCAGCATCACTGAGGAAAGTACAGAGAAACCCAGCAGAATCTGCAAGGTAAGGAGCAGGTCACACAGGCAGCATCACTGAGGATAGTACAGAGAAACCCAGCAGAATCTGCAGGGAAAGGAGGAGGTCACACAGGCAGCATCACTGAGGAAAGTACAGAGAAACCCAACAGAATCTGTAGGGGAAGGAGGAGTTCACACAGGCAGCATCACTGAGGAAAGTACAGAGAAACCCAGCAGAATCTGCAGGGGAAAGAAGAGGTCACACAGGCAGCATCATTTAGAAGAGAACAGAGAAACCCCGCAGAATCTGCAGGGGAAGGAGGAGATCACACAGGCAGCATCACTGAGGAAAGTACAGAGGAACCCAGCAGAATCTGCAGGGGAAGGAGGAGGTCACACAGGCAGCATCACTGAGGAAAGTACAGAGAAACCCAGCAGAATCTGCAGGGGAAAGAAGAGGTCACACAGGCAGCATCACTGAGGAGAGTACAGGGAAACCCAGCAGAATCTGCAGGGAAAGGAGGAGGTCACACAGGCAGCATCACTGAGGAAAGTACAGAGAAACCCAGCAGAATCTGCAGGGGAAGGAGGAGGTCACACAGGCAGCATCACTGAGGAAAGTACAGAGAAACCCAGCAGAATCTACAGGGGAAGGAGGAGGTCACACAGGCAGCATCACTGAGGAAAGTACAGAGAAACCCAACAGAATCTGCAGGGGAAGGAGGAGTTCACACAGGCAGCATCACTGAGGAAAGTACAGAGAAACCCAACAGAATTTGCAGGGGAAGGAGGAGATCACACAGGCAGCATCACTGAGGAGAGTACAGAGAAACCCAGCAGAATCTGCAAGGAAAGGAGCAGGTCACACAGGCAGCATCACTGAGGAAAGTACAGAGAAACCCAGCAGAATCTGCAGGGGAAGGAGGAGGTCACACAGGCAGCATCACTGAGGAGAGTACAGAGAAATCCAGCAGAATCTGCAGGGAAAGGAGGAGGTCACACAGGCAGCATCACTGAGGAAAGTACAGAGAAACCCAACAGAATCTGTAGGGGAAGGAGGAGGTCACACAAGCAGCATCACTGAGGAAAGTACAGAGAAACCCAGCAGAATCTGCATGGGAAAGAAGAGGTCACACAGGCAGCATCAGTTTGAAGCGAACAGAGAAACCCCGCAGAATCTGCAGGGGAAGGAGGAGTTGACACAGGCAGAATCACTGAGGACAGTACAGAGGAACCCAGCAGAATCTGCAGGGGAAGGAGGAGGTCACACAGGCAGCATCACTGAGGAAAGTACAGAGAAACCCAGCAGAATCTGCAGGGGAAAGAAGAGGTCACACAGGCAGCATCACTGAGGAGAGTACAGGGAAACCCAGCAGAATCTGCAGGGAAAGGAGGAGGTCACACAGGCAGCATCACTGAGGAAAGTACAGAGAAACCCAACAGAATCTGCAGGGACAGGAGGAGGTAACACAGGCAGCATCACTGAGGAAAGTACAGAGAAACCCAGCAGAATCTGCAGGGGAAGGACGATTTCACACAGGCAGCATCACTGAGGAGAGTACAGAGAAATCCAACAGAATCTGCAGGGGAAGGAGGAGGTCACACAGGCAGCATCAATGAGAAGAGAACAGAGAAACCAAGCAGAATCTGCAGGAGAAGGAGGAGGTCACACAGGCAGCATCACTGAGGAAAGTACAGAGAAACCCAGCAGAATCTGCAGGGGAAGGAGGAGGTCACACAGGCAGGATCAATGAGGAATGTAAAGAGAAACCCAACAGAGTCTGCAGGGGAAGGAGGAGGTCACACAAGCAGCATCACTGAGGAAAGTACAGAGAAACCAAGCAGAATATGCAGGAGAAGGAGGAGGTCACACAGGCAGCATCACCGAGGAAAGAATAGAGAAACCCAACAGAGTCTGCAGGGGAAGGAGGAGGTCACACATGCAGGATCACTGAGGAGAGTACATAGAATCCCAGCAGAATCTACAGGGGAAGGAGGTGGTCACACACGCAGCATCACTGAGGAGAGTACAGAGAAACCCAGCAGAATCTCCAGGGGAAGGAGGAGGTCACACAGGCAGCATCACTGAGGAGAGTACAGAGAAACCCAGCAGAATCTGCAGGGGAAAGAGGAGGTCACACAGGCAGCATCACTGAGGAGAGTACAGAGAAACCCAGCAGAATCTACAGGGGAAAGGAGATCACACAGCATCACTGAGGAAAGTACAGAGAAACCCAACAGAATCTGCAGGGAAAGGAGGAGGTCACACAGGCAGCATCACTGAGGAGAGTACAGAGAAACCCAGCAGAATCTACCGGAGAGGAGATCACACAGGCAGCATCACTGAGGAAAGTATAGAGAAACCCAACAGAATCTGCAGGGGAAGGAGGAGGTCACACAGGCAGCATCACTGAGGAAAGTCCAGAGAAACCCAGCAGAATCGACGGGGGAAGGAGGAGGTCACACAGGCAGCATCACTGAGGAGAGTATAGAGAAACCCAACAGAATCTGCAGGGGAAGGAGGAGTTCACACAGGCAGCATCACTGAGGAAAGTACAGAGAAACCCATCAGAATCTACAGGGGAGGAGGAGGTCACACAGGCAGCATCACTGAGGAAAGTACAGAGAAACCCAGCAGAATCTACAGGGGAAGGAGGAGGTCACACAGGCAGCATCACTGAGGAAAGTACAGAGAAACCCAGCAGAATCTGCAGGGGAAGGAGGAGGTCACACAGGCAGCATCACTGAGGAAAGTACAGAGAAACCCAGCAGAATCTGCAGGGGAGGAGGAGGTCACACAGGCAGCATCACTGAGGAAAGTACAGAGAAACCCAGCAGCATCTACAGGGGAAGGAAGAGGTCACACAGGCAGCATCACTGAGGAGAGTACAGAGAAACCCAGCAGATTCTGCTGGGGAAGGAGGAGGTCACACAGGCAGCATCACTGAGGACAGTACAGAGAAACCCAGCAGAATCTGCAGGGGAAGGAGGAGATCACACAGGCAGCATCACTGAGGAAAGTACAGAGAAACCCAGCAGAATCTGCAAGGGAAGGAGAAGGTCACACAGGCAGCATCACTGAGGAAAGTACAGAGAAACCCAGCAGAATCTGCAGGGGAAGGAGGAGGTCACACAGGCAGCATAACTGAGAAAAGTACAGAGAAACCCAGCAGAATCTGCAGGGGAAGGAGGAGGTCACACAGGCAGCATCACTGAGGAGAGTAAGGAGAAACCCAGCAGAATCTACAGGGGAAGGAGGAGGTCACACAGGCAGCATCACTGAGGAAAGTACAGAGAAATCCAGCAGAATCTGCAGGGGAAGGAGGAGGTCACACAGGCAGCATCACTGAGGAAAGCATCGAGAAACCCAACAGAATCTGCAGGGGAAGGAGGAGATCACACAGGCAGCATCACTGAGGAAAGTACAGAGAAACCCAGCAGAATCTGCAGGGGAAGGAGGAGGTCACACAGGCAGCATCACTGAGGAAAGTACAGAGAAACCCAGCAGAATCTGCAGGGGAAGGAGGAGGTCACACAGGCAGCATCACTGAGGAAAGTACAGAGAAACCCAGCAGAATCTACAGGAGAGGAGATCACACAGGCAGCATCACTGAAAAGAGAATTCATAGCAGAATCTGCAGAGGAAAAAAGAGGAGGTATCACGCTGGCAGCATCAAAAGAATAGAGAATAGCCCACAGCCGAATCTACAGGTGGAGATCACACACAAGGGAAGCATCAGCACAAAGAGAGGAGAGAAAGCACAGAAGAATCTGCAGGGGAGGAGATCACATATACAGAGAGTCTAAGGGTGTGTTCACATGGCAAAGACCGGTATTTAGTCTTTTTTGGCACATATGGGGACGGTTTTTGTCCGTGGTTTGCGGATTCAAGCTGTCCCTCTTTACACCCACATGTTCATGTTCTGCGTGAAAACTGGGTGGAAGAATAACGTTCTATGTTTTTAGGAACGCAGGCAGTGTCAAAAACCGTCCGGTGGAAAATCCGTGCAGTGGGTACTGCTGAACAGACTTTCTATTAAAGTCTGTGGGGGACCGCTGCATGTTGGTTTTCAGACGGATTGTAAAACCGACCCATAACCCTTGCCATGGGGACAAGCCTTAAGTGTGAGCATATGCACAGTAGACATAAGTCTAAAACTGAGGACAGGCTGCAAACCTCTGCATATAGCGGTGTCTGATAGTGAATGATGGAAGACTGCAGATTGGAACTTTGTGCAAGTTTTTTTTCATGTATATTTTTTAATTCAATGGAGCAAATTAAAATGCTAGGATTGCAGGGTTTATAATGAGATGCAGGAGGCAGGAAGCAGCTCGCATTTCCCCTTGCTTCAGTTTCAGTAAATCAATATAGTCAATACTAAGACATGAGATTTATAACAGTTTTAGCTGTTTTATGTTCACCCTGAAACACAAACGCTGAACACTTTATTTTCTGACTTCAGTTTTTAATCATTGTGTTTTGTTTCCCTCTAGGATCTGTTGATGTACTTATTACAGTTAGTTCAAGCTCTAAAATATGAAAACTTTGACGATATAAAGAATGGGCAAAAAAACCCCCCAAAAAGGGAAAGCCGGGCAGTTGCAGGACACTGTCCCCTCTGGAGCGAACACCGGAGACATGACGGGACAGCGCCCCCCAATCCTCAAAAATTTTTTGTCAGGCAAAAAAAAGTGTTGACCCGGGGAAAGGGAAAAAAAAACCCCAAAAAGGAGAGCCAATTGTCTTAAATTTTAGGGAAAAAAAACCCTTTCCCTGCCCCATCTGGCAATAGAAAATCCTGGATAAAACGCCCCTTCTCAAAATCCTGGTCACTAAAAACTTGTTTATACATCTAAAAAATGTATCCGCCCCTTCTCCAAAAATTCGGGTCATAAAACTTGTTATTTTTTACACTTAGAAATGTTTTAAACCTTTTTTGAACTCTGTTAGTGAATTACCATGACAAGCTTCTTGACGAAAAGAACCCTTTTTCTATTTTTTATGTATAAACTTTTGTTCTCAAGAGAGAGGATCCCCCCTTGTTCTGTTACAGCCTGGGTAAAAAAAAAAATCTAAGGATCTCTTATTGACTTTGATGTATTGAAAAAATTTTATTATGTCCCCCTGAAGCCTTTTTTCTCAAACAAAAAAACCCCGATCTTGCTAATCTTTTGGGTATTGCAGTCCACCCAGGTTTTTATTTTTTTTTTGTTGCCCCCCTTCGTACTGTTCAAGCTTAAAATGTTTTTCCCTGTCCCGGTCCCCAAAATTACACAATATTCCATATGTGGCTAACACACTTTTTAAAAAGGGAGAATATGTTCTCATATGATCCGTTTGCCTTGGCAGCTGCTGCCACATGGTGTACAATTATTTTATTTCCACCGGTTCCAAGTTTTTTTCCCCCGTCACTTTTCCCAGCCTTTTTCCATTAAACAGTGTCAGTAATGGATTTTTTTCCCCATGTGAAAAACCTTGCATTTATCTGTATTAAACCTCATTTCCCCTTTTTCTTCCCAGGTTCCAATTATCCAATTCCCTTTGAAATTTAAAACTTACCCTCTTTATTTTGTTACATTAAAGCTTAGTTCATCTGCAAAATAAAATTTCTACTGTGCAATCCCTGCTACGATTTTAAAAAAATTTTACGAGGATTAGGGCCAATACTGGCCGGGGTACCCACAGTAAGAGGGATCCGTCTGACTTGCCCCCTAGTTAACCCTTTTTTTTACTCTGAGCCAGTTGTTACCCACTTCCACATTTTTCCCCAGTCCAAGCATTCTCATTTTATTACCAACCTTTATGTGGACCGATCAAATGCTTTTAAAAAATTTAAAATATGACATCCAGGCCTCACCCCGATCCAGTCTAGAACTAATTCCCTATAAAAAGTATGGTTGTCTGACGGGACCGACCTAAAAAACCCCCATGCTGGAAGGGGGTTTATACACCCTTTTTCAGTGAGATACTACAGGATAGCTCTCTTAAAAACCTTAAAACATTTTACCCACAACAAGGTTAAAGTAGGGCCCTAGTTTCCTGGATCACTTTTTTGTTTTTTTAAAATATTGACCCCAATTTGTATCGCCAATCTTTGGGACAACCCCGTTTTTATACAGCCATTAAAAATGGGGGCCTATTAACCTTACTTCAAACTCCCTTGGAAAGGGGTTAAAGTCGGGCCGGGGATTTAACTATTTTTTTTTCAAAGGGCAGTGCTCACTTTTTCCCTGGTTTTAGACAAGCAACTTTTAAATTGGGTTTCCCTCATCCCTTTCCATCAACAGGAAGTACCCTCCTGGGAATACAGGGGAAAGAAAAATTGTTTAAAATATTTTTCTTTGTTCCGTCGCCCTCTAATTCTCCCCCTCATTTACTTTTCAGGGGCCAACATTTTTTTTTTTTAAAATTTTTTTTACTTTTTTAAATTAGTTAAAAAAATTTTTGGGGGTTTTCTTTTAGTTCTATATCAATAGTCTTTCTGTCCCAGCTTTGCCCTTTCACTTTTTTTTTACATTTTTATTTTTTTTCCCTTTTGTTTTTTTTTGTGCCTCTTTACTGCCTCTGTTTTAGTGATGAAAAGCTTTATTTTTGTTTTTTATTGTTCCTTTAATCTTGTTGATCCATAGGGTTTTTCCTGTTTCTAATTATTTTTTTACCCTAAGGTATGTACTCTCCATGGGGCCTAGGATGTTTTTAAAAATATCCTATTTATTAATTGTTTTCTGCCCCTTTTTAAAAACATTTTTCCCTCAAATCGGTTTAGGACCCCCCTAAGCAGATTAAAAATTTGCCTTCAGGTTTTTGTGGCTCCCCGACAAAAAACTCTATTGAAGGATAAATGGGAAATTTATCATTTTTATGGTCATTTTTTCCTAGGTTTCCCCCCAACTTGACCTTTGTTTTTCTCTGTCGGTTATTAGCAATGTTTAATCTAGAAGGGGGCCTTTCTTATCGGGTTTCCCGACCATTTGGGGAAAAGGGAATTATTTAGTTTTTTACAAAAAAAAATTGTTTTTCTTTGTGAAGTACGGTTTCGATCCCAAATTTTTCTGGGTAGTTTAAAGTCGCCCTAATAAAAAACCCCATTCTGATTAGATGCTTATCTATTTTCTGAGGAGTACATCTTCCAGGGTTTGTTTTATTTGGGGGGGCCCTTAGGAATTATTAGAATTTTTATTGTTATTGTTATTCCCTGATTTTCCCATAATAAATTTCCCCTTGTTTTATTCCTGTACCTATATCTTCCCCCAGTGTTGGCTTCAACGATTTTAATGAGCAGACACCTCCCCCTTCCGGTCTTTATGATCCCCTTTTAAATAACTGAACCCCGTAAGTTAACCCCCCCAATCGTAGCTCTCGCCCCGCCATGTCTCAGTTATCCCCCCTATGTCATATTTTTTCTTCAGCTATTGAATTCAGTTCATTTATTTTTTGGTCAGACTCCCCGGCTTGGTCAGCAGCAATTTATTAAATTTTTTAGCTTTTTTTCCCTTTTTCCGTATTTTTTTTAACTGTTGACACCCACCCCTCCCCTCCACCCCCATTTTTTATAATTTTCCCGTTCTATCTTCACTATTTCCCGTATATGTGTTTTACCCCCCCCCCCCCCCTCCCCGTCCAAATTTTTAAAATTCCTCCAATTTCCCGGCCATTTTGTCCCCCTAAGTGCCCCTCCCCTTTTGGTGGGAGCCCCCTCCAGCATAGGTCTGTGCAAGACAGAAAATCAGCCCCAGTCCTCCAAAAACCCAAATCCCTCTTTCCGCACCCAATTTTTTTTGGCCCCCTTATTCACCTTCTAATTTTCCCCTGCCTCTTGGTGTGGCCCCTGGACAGGGAATATTTCTGAAAATATTTACTTGGGGTCCCTTTCCTTGAGCTTTTTGGCCCCAACCTGAAAAACGTTTTTTTTTTTGGACATCCCCTACCTCTAATTTTTAGGTGCCAATGTGGACCATGACAGCTGGATTCTCACCAGCCCCACCAGCAGTCTGTCAACCCGATCCGCTATATGTCGAACCCGGGCCCCAGGTAAACAACACACTGTTCGACGATCCCGGTCTTTGTGGCAGTTTGCCCTGTCTGTGCCCCTAATAATGGAGTCCCCAACTACCAGCACCTGTCTAGCCTGCCCTGCACTCCTATTCCCCATCTTACTGGAGCAGACAGGGGTAGTGTCTTGCTGCAGCAATGCCATTTCTAAGCTGATCTCCCCCTCATCCGCCAATCTTGCAAATTTGTTGGGGTGTGCTAGTTCAGGACTAGCCTTCCTGACACTCTTCCCTCTACCCTTCTTTCTGACTGTTATCCAGCTAGCTGCCTCATGTTCCTGCACTTCCATGCTACCACCCTCCCCAGTATCTACACCTGCGAGTGAGTGCTCAGTGGGCAGCAAACTCTCTTCCAAGTTGGCAATGGATCTCAGTGTTGGCACTTGCTCAGCAGTATGGACCATGGAACTGCTCAAGGATGGCATACATTGCACAGGTTGTGCACTGGACATGCTCGCTTTATATTATAGAAGTCGTTTTCCAAACATGCACACTGATCCACTATGTTACGCCTGGTGCAGGACCTGAAGGAGTGGAACATGGCACAGATTCTCTGTCATGTACTGCGCATTAAGGCTTGTAGTGATGTGTATTTGGGTTCCTTAATTGGGATTTCTTAATACACATGAGCTGTATTGAAGGTGCTCCACGCTTCAATTTGCAGGAACCTTATTTTGTACAATGTTTTATCCATATGTCAGTTCACAGATTCTGTCAAGTACACACCCACAATCCTCTTCTCCATCCATCAAAGGCAAAGACAGTGGGGAAGCAGAAAATCTCGAGGTAATCTGCAAATGTATCATTGCTTTTATCTGTCTCATCCCATGTCTATCACTTTTTCTGTTTATCTTTCTTCTATCTTATTGTCTTTTGTCTATCTATCTATCTATCTATCTATCTATCTATCGATCTATCTATCTACCTACCTACCTATCTATCTCACAGAAAATGCTATGTAGACATCTTGAAATCTCATTTATATCTACTTGTCTCCAAATCTGAAAGTTCATCTTACACTGGAGAATTTTGATGGAGAAAGAGACCGATTTTGAAAATTTTCTGCCAACTATTGGGGCCATTCATGACATGAATTAACATGACAGATGCCAACCATAGGCAGAAGTCTGTCAAAAGGCTGAACTTCCAAAATGTCATTACTTTATGTGTAATGTAGATACACAGTTGAATCACTTTATTATAACCACTTTCTACTTACAAAGTTGGCAGCGCATAGCTCATGAAGGAAGTCGCATATGGTTAGCTGGCATGATGGGTATATGAGGTGTATAATAGGCTGTCTGCATACATTTTCCTCACTGCTGTCATGGGTATATGTGGCAATTTATCAAAGTTGCATGAATGAATGATTATTAGATGTCGGGCCAAGTGTGGTGGTATTTGGACATTGTTCAGTTTGTCAATTGTGAAAGTGTATAGTGAGTGGACAAATGTGGTCATTGTGAATTAGCAACATAGAAACTGTGTAGCACCACGTGCCATTGATGTGAGAAGTTAACATCCTTTACTGTTGTGTTCAGAACTCTCATAGGAATGAATGGGGAGGACGGTTGCAAGCACCACCCTCTCCATTCCCCGAGCTGGTTGGCTTGTAGCTTGCATCAGCACTGCGGACGTGCACTCATGACACAACCCCTTTAATCTACAGCATTGGCATCCAAGATGGCAACCTTCACAGGCCAACTAGTTTGGTTTCTACTCCTCCCCGTCCTCACCATCCTTTTCTTTTGCTTCTATAACGGCCTCATCTTTAGAGGATTTTCAAAGATTGCTGCTGGGATTTGTGTTCATTCAGCTGTAGCATTAGTCATGTTCAACACTGATTTTTGGGATAAACTTTAGCTTTCAGTCAGCTTTCTAAGTCATCTGAAAGCTGCTGGATCAAGCAGTGGTCAGTGCTGTGTGGTCACATTTTGTTGGAACCGTGAAAAGTCTTCTTCTTTATTTTTTAATTTAAAGCGCCATTAATTCCAGGGCGCTGTACATTCAAGGACACGAGAGCCTCTCCAACGCTGGAACCACCAGCCAAAACAATAATCTTGACAATTTGCATCATTTTGCTAATGGGTTTGGCTGAACTGACAGAAATGGGCTAATTAGCAGATGCATTCACATACTTCTGGCTATGCCGTGTCTTTTTCTTCTTTCCCCTTCCCTTCCAGCAATAATGCATCACTGGTCAGAACTGGTAATATAGCCAATCTTTATGTATCTTTCCTTCCAGCAAGATCTCTGCACCTTCCTCATCTCCAGAGCCTGCAAGAATTCCACCCTAGCCAACTACTTATACTGGTGGGTATACATTTACTCACTTCTGACTTTCTTTTCATTTGATACAGTTTGTTATCCATTCCATGATCTTATTTCTTTTTCCAGGTATGTCATTGTAGAATGTGAAGACCAGGACACCCAGATGAGAGATCCGAAGACCCATGAGATGTACCTTAATGTCATGAGGCGCTTCAGTCAGGCACTTTTAAAGGTATCAATATCATGTAAGGTAGCATACGATCTTCAGATATAGGAAACTGCTAGTCTAGGTATATTGGGTCTAAAAAGAATTTCCACAAAAAAGGTCCCTTCAAAGCAGATTGACCCATAAAATCTACCATACCCGCTTTGCTGCCACATAACGATAGGTGGCATTAGCAATTCAAGAGTTGACCTTGAATTGTCACCACTGAGTTGGTAGACAGAGGGCGGGTGCTCCCTTTGGCAGCCTATTGGCACCATTGCAATATGATTGTGAGTTGCTGATGGATTGCTGTGCCTCCCCAGTTTTTTCAGGGCCTGATACGCTGCCTGTCAATTTTACACTCAGTGGAAGCGTCAGTTCAGATTAAACTCGTCATAAACCTGGGGTAGAAAACCATGACACACAAAAAAGTTCTGTAAGTGCTTTTTGTGAGCATTTAGTAATACAAAATATGTATAATGTTCTTCCTAAAAACAACAACGCCTTATTCTCAGGCGTAATTGAGGGCGAATTTCACCGCGTATTGCGCTTAATACGCAGCATAATACGCCCCGCAATTACGGTAATCCATAGCTCTCATAGAGAACTATGGATTACGCCTTGTACCCCCGCACTTACCATAAGTGACATGTCAATCGCATAATTGCCGTGAGTAATGCATGTCAATGGAGCTGGCGGGCTGTCAGGAGTACATGCTGATCAACGCGAGCTCCCGAAACACACTGTGTATTGCGGCACGTACTGTACACGCCATACTACACCGTGTGAACATACCCAGAAAGAGAAAGTAAAGCAGGGGGAAGATGGGAAGGGGAAAGGTCGTCTAGGAAGGGATACAAAATACTGCTTAGCAGATTAGAGTCCAATTCAGCTGAAAACTTGCACAAGAGGATATGGATGTTGGGATAAAGCCAAGAGAGTGTGGATCATCCAAGCTTCAGTTCCTGTTAAATAAGAGTAGTGAGGAGATGATGATGTTACTCTGTGCTGAGTGGCTGTTGGTTGCAATCCGTCCATCCAGTAGCGAGACTCCAAGATGGTGCTGAAAAAGCGTAAGGACCCTTCTGTGAGCTGTTTTAGTAGAGCCTGGTTTCTTGCTCCAGTGTGTTCTTGGGACGGATGAGACACAGAGAAACATGTGTGCACACAGAGCAGATAAAATCTCTCATCTCAACAAAGCAAAATAAAGCAATATATTTGGAAAAAGTCTTCATTTATTGTGCCCTGCATGTTGAAAGCTAATCATTGCAGTGAGACAACCCCTTTAAGTTATTTCAGTGACCATCGTGGGGTTTTCTTTTTTTAATGGAAGGGTACCAACAGTTTTGTCTGCGTGTGCATTTCATATTGCCCATTTTAGTGTTGTTAAGCCAGTGTTTTATGTGTTTTTACTGTTATTTTTGCATCCCGAAGTACAGGAGTCACATACTACACAGCAGCTGATACTAAACTGTATTCCTATCCTAAAGGAACGCTATTAGGCTGCGTCCTCACGGCAAGGGACAATGCTGGTCGTTTTTTTCGGTTTGTTTGCCGTGCACAGGGCCGCGGGGTGGGTGGCGGGGGAGGCTTTTCTCCGCGATGAGCGGAGAAAAGCCCTCCCCCTTCACATTCGCATATTCCGTCCGAAAACCGGACAGAAGAATGTGCTTGTAGAATGTGCTGCGGGCGGAAAACCCGTGCAGTGGGGACTGCTGCACGGATTTTCCATAGGGGCACGTTGTGCTCATTTTCACCCGGTTTTTCAGGCGGTCTGCAAAACCACAAACCGCCTGAAAAACCAGCCTAAAACCCATTCCGTGGGGACATGCCCTCAGAGTATGTTTACACAGCGTTTTTCAGTCCGAAAAACTAAGTAAAAAAAATGCGTAAAACATATCTAAACACATACCCAAAGTCTGCTGCGTGTTTGGATACATTTTCTGTGCAACAGAAATGCACTGTGTAGTTTTAAATAGGGAGTCTGATGCGTAAAACAGATCAAGAATTAACATGTCAATTCCTTGATTGGATCCGTTTTACGCATCCAAAAGACGCATGTAAAACACGTATCTTCTGAATTACAATATGTGTTTTACATTGCTTTCAGTGTAAGAGCACACTGAACACTGAACATTGTTGAATGAGTTTTGGGGTCAATTTGTTGGCACGTAGAACGTATTCAAAAACACAGTGTGAATATATCCTTACTTTTGTTTATTTTGTAATAAAAAAATAGGCCTCTGTATTCTCAATACAATAAAGTGACATATTTAAAAAAGTAATAGTCATTAGTAAAAATAAGCAGTCATAAAGTTGTAAATATTAATAGTATATACTGCACCTCAAGACACCTTAAAGGGGTTGTCTCACTATGTGATTCATCTCACCTCCGTCCTGTTTTCTTGGTCTCATTTTGAATTCAGGGGCTTGTTTACTGCCTTCTACTAGGTTGCAGTAGAAGCCAGGTCTGTAGCTATAGCAACCAGTGCTGGCAGCCTATCAGGAGAGATTGAACAGGTCTGTAGCTATAGCAACCTGAGGAGCTGATACGTTCCCATACAAGAGGGGATATCTCGGAATAGGTAGGACACTGTTAACGGACACATATTGCAAAGTGACTTGTTTTTGTAACATAAAAAACAATCCTTGTAGTGAGACAACCCATTTAACAACCCTAATTCATATAGACATAAAGCAAAGCAAACGTACAAAGGAGACAGAAGGAAAACCATAAACACAGACCAGAATGGCAACCAGGCACGTTTTGCCGTAGCTTGCTCTGAGGCAATAAGCTCATCTTGACTATGTGCCAATACTTACTACTGTTTGTGGTTGTCCTATGTCCAGTAAAGGGGTTTGATCTCTTGGACTAACATTGTCGATATCGAGGGGTCGCCTACCAGCCTTGACTGTCCCTCTATATCTATTTATCTTATAATCACAGGGAGTACAGACAACAGCCAATCGCTCACTTGATTGCTACAGAAGTGGGGTCAACTCGCTCACTTGCCATGTGGACTTAGGCTATGCTCACACGGCTTATTCATGCCGTAATTGCGGGACGGATTTCGCCCGCAATTACAGCGTGTGCTCCGGAGCGGGGGCTGGGCGGGGGGACCGGTAGCTCACCGGCACAACAGACATTCATTATCCATGGCGTGTATCCTGCCGGGATAATTGACATGTCACTCGCCATATTTCACGAGCGGGGAGAGGAGACGGAATCCATAGTTCTCTATGAGAACTGTGGATTACCATAATGACTGGGACGGATTTCAGCCGTATTTGGCGCAGTACGGCGCGAAATAAGGAACAAAATCCGCCCCAAAATAAGCCGTGTGAACATAGCCTTAGGGTCTCTTTTTCTTCTTAACAGTAGAGGTCTTAGAAGATAAACCCCAAGTTGACGTGCTTTTACGACCTATGTATGACTTAACTGAAACTACCACATTTGATATTGATAAGGCGCTGATTATTAAGACCTTCCTCGCACGTTTGTATAGTCACATTCAGCATTTGAAGGGATCACAGACTGCATTGTTGTACAAGCAGATGAGAGCAGAAGAACAGTCGAGACCATCTCATTTTATTTTTTTATTTTCCTGCTCTAGGGCGATAAGTCTGTCAGAGTGATGCGCTCGCTGCTTGCGACACAGCAAACCTTTGTAGATAGACTGGTTCATCTCATGAAAGCAGTGCAGCGTGAAAGTGGCAACCGCAAAAAAAAGGTACGTGCTC
Source organism: Phyllomedusa bahiana (assembly GCA_025379985.1). Classification (NCBI taxonomy): domain Eukaryota; kingdom Metazoa; phylum Chordata; class Amphibia; order Anura; family Hylidae; genus Phyllomedusa; species Phyllomedusa bahiana. The sequence continues at coordinate 22,736 of JAODAL010025657.1, read as the reverse complement.
CCCTCCTCCTCTCCTCCTTGTGCACCACAGCATCAGCCTTCTCGCGTCTGCTGTGTGTTGGATCCAACAACTGTTGCAGAATTGTCTGTTCTGTGTAACATAAGGACATTACATTTATGGAGACAACAGGACTGAATTTGTCATTCATCATTGAGTGCTGTCAAAACTTTCTGAGATATTGCGTATAATTTATAAAATGTCCGAATTTAACAGACAGATATGTGCCAGGTAGATAGGTGAAAACTAGATACAGGCAGCCCTCGGGTTACAAATGGGATAGGGACTGTAGATTTGTTCTTAAGTTAAATTTGTATGTAAGTTGGAACAGGAATATTTATTCAATGTGACTCCAGCACAAAAGGTTTTTTTGTTTTTGTTATTTTTTTCATTTTGGATAGTGTAGGAAAAGGTTTTACATTTGTATTGCTGTCTGTGCCCCTGTTAAGAAGATTTCACCTCATGTGCTGCTGTGGCATGCTGGAACTTGTTATTCCACAGCTACTATCTGCTGTGGAGTATGGAACTACAAGTGCCAGAATGCCCCATAAGTTTCCGTTTGTAACTAGGGGACAGGTGTAAGTCGGGGACTGCCTGTATTAGGTAGATTTGAAATAGACATGGGATGAGACAGACAGAGGGATAATTAGATAGGTATGTGATAGATAGATAGATAGATAGATAGATAGATAGATAGATAGATAGATAGGTATGTGATAAATAGATTTGAGATAAATAGAGTGGGAAAATAGGTATTTGATACACTGGTGATTTTGCGATTTTTCCCACCAACAAAGAATGGAGTGGCTTGTGATTTTTATCATAGGTACACTTCAACTGTGAGAGAGAGAATCTAAAAAAATACAGAAAATCGCATTGTATGATTTTTAAATAATTGATTTGCAATTTATTGCATGAGATAAGTATTTGCTACAATAAAAAAACAGGTCAGATGGTTCCTGTAGTTCTTGACCAAGTTTGCACACACTGCAGTAGGAATTTTGGCCCACTTCTCTATACAGATCTTCTCCAGATCTTACCATTTTCTGGACTGTCACTGGGCTACATTAAGCTTTAGCTCCCTTTTCTATTGGGTTCAGGTTTGGAGACTGGCTAGGCCACTCCATTACTCTGAAATGCTTCTTACGGAGCCACTCCTTAGTTTCCCTGGCTGTGTGTTTTGGGTCATTGTCCTACTATACGACCCAGCCACTACGCATTTTCAATGCTATTACTGAGGGAAGGAGGTTGTTGGGAACCGTCCATCCTCCCTTCAACACGGTGCAGTTGTCCTGTAAGCTTTGCAAAAAAGCACCCCAAAATATGATGTTTCCACCTCCATGCTTCAGGGTTGGGACAATGTTTTTAGGATTGTATTCATCCTTTTTTTTTTTCTCCAAACACGGCGAGTGGAGTTGATATGAAAAAGTTCTATTTTGGTCTCGTCTGACCACACGACCTTCTCCCATGCCTCCTCTGGATCATCCAGATGGTCATTCGAGCACTTCAAATGGGCTTGGACATGTGCTGGCGTGAGCAGAGGGACTTTGCGTGCCCTGCAGGATTTCAATCCATGATGGCGTAGTGTGTTACCAACGGTAATCTTTGAGACTGTTGTCCCAGCTCTATTCAGGTCGTTGACCAGGTCCTCCCATGTAGTCCTGGGCTGATTCTTGACCTTTCTCAGAATCATCTTTACTCCACGAGCTGAGATCTTGCATGGAGTCCCGGACCGAGGAGGATTTACAGTCATCTTCTGTTTCTTCCATTCTCTAATAATTGAGCCAACACTTGTTGACTTCTCACCAAGCTGCTGCCTATGGTCCTGTTGCACATTCCAGCCTTGTGCAGGTCTACAATTTGTGTACAGATAAAGCCATTGCATTCAGTCTTCACAGCATCTGTAGCTTTTGTTTAATGAAGACTAGCTCTCCAGGACTAGTCAGGATGAAGGCATAGCTAGAAGCTGAATATGCTAATTGCTATAGAACCACCTTCAACTTGAGGAGACTGAGTGAATGTAAACTGCTTGTGGCTCAGTGAAACAGCCTAGTGAGAAAACCCCTTTAGCCAAGATTTGCACAATTTTGCGGGAGAATTGTGGACCATACCTTCCTACAAAAATGTGTTTCTATTCATCAGTATTTCTGAGATGCTTTGCATGCAGCACCCTGCTAAGGTCATGTCACAACATCTGCATAGGATGGGTCTCTGACTTTGACCATTTTAAAATACAAATCTTCTTGTTTTAACTGTTCATTAGTTTATTCTCTTTTGTGCTCTGGGGCATTGACCTGTTGCATCACAACAGGGTTGAGGTTGTGGACTTCTGCTCTTACTTCATTAATTTGTTCAAAATTCATTGTTTCCTCAATGATTGCAAGATGTTGAGGCTCTGAGACAATACAGGACAATAGCCAAGCAGCTTGGTGAGAAGGCAACAACTGTTGGCCCAATTATTAGTAAATGGAAGAAACACAAGATGACTGTCAATCTCGTCAAGTCGGTCTGGGGCTCCATGCAAGGTCTCGCCTTGTGGGTAGGGATGATTCTAAGAAAGGTCAGGAATCGGCTCAGAACTACATGGGAGTACCTGGTCAATGACCTGAATAGAGCTGGGACTACAGTCTTAAAGATTACCATTAGTAACACACTATGCCGTCATGGTTTAAAATCCTGCATGGCATGCAAGGTCCTCCTGCTCACACTAACACATGTCCAGGCCTGTTTGAAGGTCACCAGTGACCATTTGGATGATCCAGAGAAGGCATGGAAGAAGGTCATATGGTCAGAGGAGAGCTTGCTGGTATCATGAAGTACAACCCCAAGAACACCATCCCAACCGTGAAGCATAGGAATAGAAACATCATACTTTGGGGGTACTTTTCTGCAAACGGGACAGGACGACTGCACCATATTGAAGGGAGGATGTATGAGGCCATGTATCGCAAGATTTTGGCCAACAACCTCCTTCACTCAGAGCATGGAAGAGGTGTTGTGGCTGGGTTTTCCAGGAAACACACAGCCAGAGCTACTAAGGATTGTCCCGTAGACGCGTTTCGAGGGCCCGGCGTGGCCTAGCCGGTCTCCAGACCTGAACCCAATCAAAAATCTTTGAAGGGAGCTAAAACTCCATGTAGCCCAGCGACAGCCCCGAAACCTGAAAGATCTGGAGAAGATCTATATGGATGAATGGACCAAAATCCCTGCTGCAGTGTGTGCAAACTTGGTCAAGAACTAAAGGAAATATGTGACCTCTGTAATTGCAAACAAAGGTTTCTGTACCAAATATTAAGTTCTGTTTATTATAAACCACAATTTGTATCCGAGTCTCAATTCGACAACGCTTTATTTCACTTTATTCACCTAAGGGTCGAGAGAAATGTACTAGAGAATAAAGGAATGACATAAGAACGTCACTAAAACTACAACCATGCCAAAGTCTAAAGAGCGCTTTAAGATTTGTCCAGTTCAAATAAAAATGAACTTAAAGGGGATTTGCCAATAGGTGCCTTATCTGCTAAGAAGCAAAAGTAAACAAAGCATGCTGAGCTGTGAGAGAAAAAGAGAGCGGGTCAGAGCACAGAGCCATGCATAAGGGATCATGTGAAATGTTCACTCAAATAATAAAACTACAACTAGTGGATTCTGTATACACAAGACAACACCTTTCTCCCCAGCAGCTTGAAAGCTTCTTCATGTTCCCTATCATCAGATAAAGCCGGGATCTACTCAGATAATCACACTACAACTAGTGGATTCTGTATACAAAAGACAACATATTTCTCCACTGCCCCTTGAAAGCTCCTTCACGCTCCCTCAGCAAGCCCGGCCAGCAGCTCCTGTAACTCTGCCTGGTCGTATCTAATGCAAGCTTTTAAGTAACTAAGGGCAGGTAAGGCAGACTGTAGCTCTCTCAGGTTGCAATTTTTGTAATCACATATATTTAGAAAAGTGATTAAATACCCATTTTGGAGGATCCCACGTCAACATTACATCGTGGCAAAACCCCTTTAAAGGCTACTGGTGCCAAATAAAATTAAAGATAAAACCCTATACTCGTGTTCCTCCTCTCCCCCGTTCCAGCACAGAGTCCCTACCCCGTCTTCTGTTTCATTTCTCTTTTCTTCTGAATGGGACAGCAGCTCAAGAGTCTCATGCTTCTCCCTCACATCACCATTCAGAAGAGAGTGAGGGTAACAGAAGACTCGGGAGACCGAGCACTGGAACTAGAAGCAGAAGAAGTTGAGTATAGGTTTTATTTTTTATTTTAAGTGGCATTAGTAGCAGATCCATATATTTTTATGTGTACCGGATTTCCCTTTTAAGGATTGGCCCAATATCTGGAAAAAACTAGTAAACGGAGAGTGGTGGCACAGACAGGCCTGCAGGCCTAGGAAGAGCAGACTATGTGGCTGGGAGGCCTTGGATGGTGAGGACTACTCCAAATTCTCAGCAGTGAGGGACACTCGCTTCACAAGACGATGTGATTACCTTCAGAATCTTCAGTTTTATGGAGGAAGAAGAGAAGTCAAACCGCATATAAATGGAAAAGGAAATCTCATTTATGGCAGATTCGGCCAAAAAATAAAACAACATAATATAGTAAAGTTAGGACATTAAGGGGCATGTGACGAATTAATAATTCCAGCTCACCATTTTATTTGTGGTTTTCCCCACTTGTCCACCGGGTTTTTTTTTAAAACAAATATCTCTCTTAACAAATCTGTTTTCGTCCTTAAGTTTTTTCCAGCTTGTAATCTCACAGCATGTCCTTTCAGAATGAACGGCTTCAGGCCTTACTGGGAGATAACGAGAAGATGAATCTATCCGAGATTGAACCGATTCCTCTACCACTAGAGCCTCAGGTGAAGATCCGGGGGATCATTCCAGAGAAAGCCACTTTGTTCAAGGTAACCCCCAAAACAAAGACTCTCATTGTCAACACCACCTCTTTTGCCACCTGTCTTTAGGAAAGTGTCGGGTATATGTCCAGCTTTTCGTGTCCTTTTTTCCTGAAAGTCAGACAGGCTGTCTAGATGTCTCCATAGATCTTAGATGGTTCAACGATGTTTACAGATGGACACTGTGCTAATGTAATGCTAGGAGAGGGTGAATTCTCGCTGAAAAACAACCATCCCAAACTGATTAAGGACTGGGTATCCTTCCTAATATCACCACTCAGTACCTCCATACATATCCAGAAGAAAGTACACTTGTAGAGAATACTTGATTAAAATTAAACTTTAAATATATATATATAAAGGAATGTATCGTAGGGCATACTTAGGGATAGTGGATAAGTAAGGTTAGGTTCCGATAGGGGTCGTCCTTGTTGGGACGGGTTCTCCTTGGTAGGTAGGGATTTAGTGTAATTTTTTTGTTATTGTAAGGTTAGTGTAGGGTTAATATATAAAGTTTATCATTTTTAGGTTTTTTGAGTATATACTATATTTTATATTATATAATATATATATATACCACGGTAATATATATATATTAAAAGTTAAATTTTAATCAAGTATTCTCTACATGAATTCTTGCAGAACAACACTTTTAGTCTATGTTCACGCCTGTGTCGTAAGCTCCGTCAGCAGATTCTCTCTTATTTGGCATCAAATCGGACACCTTGGCAAAAGTTGTCAGACACCACTGTAAATCAGTGGTGTCTGACATGTGGCAGTGTTGTCTGTCATGTACAGGACTGTACTGATATGAACAAAGCCTTAAAGAGGGGTTCCTAACATTGATAGTTTGTCTGTCTGGGGATCAGAAGAAATAGCAGAGAAACCTCATACTTACCTCCCGGACGCTCCCGATCCCTCCCAGCTGCCATTGCGCTCAACCCGGAAGTAAGCAGTGAACGTTCATCGTTCACGTGACAGGTGCAGCAAATAACAAACAGTCCAGGTATCACGGTGACCCAAACACCACCTTTGTGGCCTGTGTTTGGATGTGGCTGTCAGATGAATGAAGACCTTTCACTGCTTCAGCGGCGGTAAGCGGACCGGCAGCCGGTAGTGAACGGGAGCGTCCAGGAGGTAAGTACGAGGCTTCTTAGCTATTTCTACTCATACCGCGACAGACAAACGAACAACGTTAGGGCCCGGAACACCCCTTTCATTAATAAGCTGACAAGTTGTCAAGAAACCTGATTATCCCATAATCATGTGATTAGTGCTAGTCTGGAAGGATCACTGCATGAATTTGGCAAAGGTGACCAGTATCAAATCCTTGATTTTGTAAAACCAACTCTGCTAAACTGGACACTGCATCAGGATATTCAACACCCGTTTGCCCAGACAATTTCTTTATTGCCGTAGGTAATGAAAGGAAAATGATGGCTGCTCAAGTGGAAAGGACTGTTCTGTCCATAAAGCATAAGGATTGTAATCCACAGCACTCCAAAAATCATATACCTGTGAATAAGCTTACTTACATATGAGAGAGACGCTCATATAACATGGGGACCTCCATTAAGTGACCTAAACTGTGGAAGGTTTGCTAAATTAGAACAATATTTCATCTACTCCAAACTGGTAAGTCTTGCTAGGGTTACCTTTCTGTTTCGTCATCACGTCTGTACGCGGCCTGCATTATAAGACTGTCTATCTGATATGTAAGTAAACGTAATCACAAGCTTCCTATTTTTGGAGTGGATTACCATTCTTAAATTCACTGCTCCCAACTAAGCCGTTGTCAGAGAACCCGGCTTGGTAAGAGGAAAGGACTCAAAGATTCCAGCAAGACCTAACAAGGCTAAATTGACATCACAAAGTGGGAAGCCCTGACCACAGATCATCTCGTATGTCGCCACAAAACCCATAAAATGACTGTGAATTTTGAAATCCTCCTCTCCAAAGAGATCGACGATAGACAATGTCGAAAGGAAAGGAGGAAAAACCTGGATTTACAAAAGTAACTTCCAAACGGAACCTTTTTCACCTCTGTCCCGAAGGTCAGATTTGCTCGGGTAGTGGACTCCGCCTTCTTTCTTAGGAACCCACATTAGTAATCTTGGTGGACATCATTCTGGTTTAGGGAGACTGCCTGTATGTGGCCGTAGATTACTCGAGGGGCCACCACGTCGGGTCCTGTCACACACGTGAACTGCCGCCGGCATGTGGTGCGGGGGGTGGTGGGCGGGGTTGGGGATACGGGGGCGGGGAGTGAGCGCCTCTGGCCGTGACTATATCTGTTGCGCTTGAAGGAGAGGACGGTGGACTTCTAATGTGTCCAGGGAGCTTCATTATCGGGCTGAGACGCTGCGCCCAAGGGACAAGGGGGCCTGATCCTTCAGATAATTTCCCTAATGGATAAGGTAAATGAGAATTATCCCAACTTGAGCTACGGTATTTTTTGTAAAAAAAATGTGCTGGCTAATTTGTTTGGGTAGTCTATGGGAACGTAGATAGGGTATTGCAATGAGGGGGTGGTAATGTGGATGGCACTGTGTCGGATATTACAGTGCAGAGGTGGTGACATGTGGATTGTGCATTGTCGGGTATTACAGTGGGGGGGTGGCAGTTGTGGTTGGGCTCTGTAGAGGTATTACAGTGGGGGGGGCGGGCAGCGGAGTGGAATGTGGATGGCACTGTCAGGTATTACAGTGGGGGGTGACATGTGGATGGCACTGTGTCGGGTATTACAGTGAGGGGGGACATGTGTGGATGGCTTCTGTCCGGTCATTTTAGTGGGTGGAAGGGGGCATGTGGTTGGCACTGTGTCCGGGGTATCTGTACAGTGGGGGGGGTGGTACTTGTGGATGGCTTATTGATGTGTCGGGTATTTCCAGTGGGGCTAGGTGGCATGTGGATGGCACTGTCAGGTGTTACAATGGGGGGGTGGCAGAGGGGATGCACTGTGTCGGGTATTTCAGTGAGGGGGTGGACTGTGGTTTGGGCACGGTGTCTGGTGTTGCTATGGGGGACGGGGATGTGGGGGTTGGCTCGGGGCAGGGCGGTCAGTGAGGGGGGGTGACTTGTGGATGGCACTGTCAAGGTTATTTCAGTGAGTGGGGGGAATAGTGGATGGCACTGTGTCGGGTATTACAATGGGGTGTGGCATGTGGATGGCTCCTGTGGTCGGTATTACAGTGAGGGGTGACATGTGAATGGCACTGTGTCAGGTATTACAGTGTGGGGTGACATGTGAATGGCACTGTGTCAGGTATTACAATGTGGGGTGGCATGTGGATGGCACTGTGTCGGGTATTACAGTGAGGGGTGACATGTGAATGGCACTGTGTCAGGTATTACAATGGGGGGTGTCTTGTGGATGGCACTGTGTCGGGTATTACAGTGTGGGGTGACATGTGAATGGCACTGTGTCAGGTATTACAGTGGGGGGGTGGCATGTGGATGGCACTGTGTCGGGTATTACAATGGGGGGTGGCATGTGGCTGGCACTGTGTAGTATTACAGTGAGGGGGGACATGTGGATGGCACTGTGTCGGGTATTACATTGGGGGGTGTCTTGTGGTTGGCACTGTGTCTGGTATTACAGTGTGGTGTGTCATGTGGATGGCACTGTGTCAGGTATTACAGTGAGGGGTGACATGTGGATGGCACTGTGTCGGGTATTACAATGGGAGGCCGTCCATGTGGATGGCACTGTGTCGGGTATTACAGTGAGGGGTGACATGTGGATGGCACTGTGTCGGGTATTACAGTGAGGGGTGACATGTGGATGGCACTGTGTCAGGTATTACAGTGGGGGGGGACATGTGGATGGCACTGTGTCGGGTATTACATTGGGGGGTGGCATGTGGATGGCACTGTCAGGTTATTACATGGGGGGTGGCATGTGGATGGCACATGTGTTGGGTTATTAACAATGGCGGGTTTGAGTGGTTGGTGGGCACTGTGTCAGGTATTACAGTCAGGGGTGACATGTGGATGGCACTGTGTCGGGTATTACAATGGGGGGTGGCATGTGGATGGCACTGTGTCAGGTATTACAATGGGGGGTGGCATGTGGATGGCACTGTGTCAGGTATTACAGTGGGGGGTGGCATGTGGATGGCACTGTGTCAGGTATTACAAGGGGGGGTGGCATGTGGATGGCACTGTGTCGGGTATTACAATGGGGGGTGGCATGTGGATGGCACTGTGTCGGGTATTACAGTGAGGGGTGACATGTGGATGGCACTGTGTCGGGTATTACAATGGGGGGTAGCATGTGGATGGCACTGTGTCGGGTATTACAGTGAGGTGGTTGACATTGTGGATGGCACTGTGTCGCGGTATTACAATGGGGGCGTGGCATTGTGGATGGCCGCCTGTGTCGGGTATTTCAGTGGTCTGGGATGGTTGCATGTGGATGGCATTGTGTCGGGTATTACAGTGGGGGGTGGCTTGCTCGGATGGCACTGTCAGGTTTTATTTCGTGGTGGGGGTGGCATATAAAATCTAAGTGGGATGTGCTCTGTCAGGTAGTATAGTGAGAGGGCTGGCATGTGGATGGCACATGTTGTCGCGGTTTTTACAGATGAGGCGGGTGGCATGTGGATGGCATTTGTGGTCGGGTTATTACAGTGGGGGGAGGTGGCATGTGAGTTGGCACTGTTCAGGGTTTTTCAGTGGGGGGGTGGCATGTGATGGCACTGTCAGGTATTACAGTGGTGGGGTGGCATGTGGATGGCACTGTCAGGTATTATAGTGAGGGGGTGGCATGTGGATGGCTCTGTGCTCGGGTTAGTACTATAGGGGGGTGTCCATCGTGGATGGCACTTTGTCGGGTATTACAGTGGGGGGGGTGGCATGTGGATGGCACTGTCAGGTATTATAGTGGGGGGGGGCATGTGGATGGACACTGTAGGTAATTTCTAAGGGGGGTGGCATGTGGATGGCACGCAAAAATGGTGGCGGGTTGGTCAAGGGGGGGTGGCTTGGTGGCTGGCATATGTGTTCGGGTATTACTAGTCAGGGGTGACATGTGGATGGCACTGTGTCGGGTATTACAGTCAGGGGTGACATGTGGAATGGCACTCCATGTGTGGGTATTACAAATGGGGGGTGGAATGTGGATGGCACTGTCTGGTATTACAGTGGTGGGGTGGCATGTGGATGGCATTGTGTCGGGTATTACAGTGGGGGGGTGGCATGTGGATGGCACTGTCAGGTATTACAGTGGTGGGGTGGCATGTGGATGGCACTGTCAGGTATTATAGTGAGGGGGTGGCATGTGGATGGCACTGTGTCGGGTATTACAATGGGGGGTGGCATGTGGATGGCACTGTGTCGGGTATTACAGTGGGGGGTGGCATGTGGATGGCACTGTCAGGTATTATAGTGAGGGGTGGCATGTGGATGGCACTGTCAGGTATTACAGTGGTGGGGTGGCATGTGAATGGCACTGTCTGGTATTAAAGTGATGGGGTGGCATGTGGATGGCATTGTGTCGGGTATTACAATGGGGCGGGGGCATGTGGATGGCCAATTGTGTCGGGAGATTTACTGTGGGGGGGTGGTATGTGGATGGCACTGTCAGGTAATTATAGTGGCAAGGGGGTTGGCATGGGGATGGGCCACTGTCAAGGTATTACAGTGGTGGGGGCGATGGTGGCATGTGAATGGCATGTTCTGGTAATTATAGTGGGGGGGGTGGCATGGGGCTGGCACTGTCGGTATTTTTGTGACGGGGGGGCATGTTGGATGGCACTGTCTGGTTTATAGTGAGGGAGGTGGTATGTGGGATGGCACTGTAAGGTTATTATAGTGTAAGGGGTAGCATGTGGATGGCCTCTGTCAGGTATGATAGTGAGGGGGTGGATGTGGGATGAGCACTGTCAGGTATAACAGTGAGGGGTGAATGTGGATGGCTACAATTATAAATGTGTCGGGATATTACAATGAGGCGGGGATAACTTACACCACCCGTCTCCCGGTGGGCATGTGGATGGCACTGTGTTGGGTATTACAATGGGGTGTGGCATGTGGATGGCATTGTGTCGGGTATTACAATGGGGGGTGGCATGTGGATGGCACTGTGTCGGGTATTACAATGGGGGGTGGCATGTGGATGGCACTGTGTCGGGTATTACAGTCAGGGGTGACATGTGGATGGCACTGTGTCGGGTATTACAGTGGTGGGGTGGCATGTGGATGGCACTGTCAGGTATTATAGTGAGGGGTGGGGTGGGTGGCATGTCAGGTTATTTATAGTGAGGGGGTGGCATGTGGATGGCACTGTCAGGTATTATAGTGGTGGGGTGGCATGTGGATGGCACTGTCAGGTATTATAGTGAGGGGTGGCATGTGGATGGCACTGTCAGGTATTATAGTGAGGGGGTGGCATGTGGATGGCACTGTCAGGTATTATAGTGGGGGGTGGCATGTGGATGGCACTGTCAGGTATTATAGTGAGGGGGTGGCGGTATATAGACTGTGCTTTGTCAGGACTACTGTGAAGAAGTTCTGATGTTTCAGGAGCTTTGTTCTGCTAACTGAGATCCCATTGGTGGTCCCTCCACTGATCATGCAATGATGCCCCATCCTAATCCATGTAATCATGATAAACGCCTTTAGTTATTTGCTGGAAAACTATACTTTATTCACTTCTCGTGAGCTCAAGATCTTGTCTTGCTGTCCGTGAATGTGAAAATGTGTGGGCACTCTATATACTTTTTTAATGTGGTCTCTGAGTACAGCACTCGCCCTACATGGACCTTCCATAGAAGAGATAGCACCACTCTAGTATGCGGCCTCAGAGGCTTTTGACATACTGTTCTCAGGATAGTTGCAGGTCCCAGATGTAGGACACATGCGGCATATCCCAGCTGTGCCAAACTCATTTTCACTAAGGGCCCCATCAGCATTGTGGTTGCCCTCAAAGGGCCAGTTGTGCCTGTAACACTGTATAACTAGAACTCCTTACATTGTTAAATAACCTGAGACACTATAGGCACCAATGGCAGTGTCCCAGTAGGCCGCCTATGGTGTATGTATCTTTTTTCTGGGTTGCTGATTAAGCAGTTCAGTATGTTCCACCACGTGGTCCGTGAAAGGCCAGGATTTCCTCTAAAGGGGTTACCTCAATGTGCTGATTTCACAGCCAGCTTCAGGCTCCCATTTCTCGTTCAGGCTGTGGGCGGTTCTAAGGCATTGATTGGCATCTCAGCTCTGCTATTCCTAGCTGAGGCTGTTAGAGGGACATTACTGATGGAGGGTTTTTAAAAGCAGGGCAGAAGGCTACAGAGTAATAAAGGGTTAACGTTTGTCAGTAAGAAACTTGCTCCTGTTCTGCTGATAAAACACAGCAGGGGGTGATATTATCAGCCTTGATTGGTAATTTACAGAAGCTTGTGTACACAAGCTAGAGATGGGAACTCCTGTAGCTCAGAAATAAAGCAAAATCAAAATAGCAATGCCTTTTAAAGGGGTTGTCTCACTACCAGGATTGCTTTTTATGTTAAAGATTTAACAAAAACAAGTCGCTTTGCAATATGTGTGACATTATACTGTGGTCCTACCTATTCCCTTGATATTCCCTCTTATTATGGGCTGCATTCATTCCTTCAGGTCACTATAGCTACAGAAATAAACTGTTCGATCTGTTGATAGGATCCAACACCTGGTTGTATAGCTAAGACCTGGCTTCTACTGCAGCTAATACACTCAACGGCCCACTTTATTTAAGTAAACCAAGCTAGTAAAGGGTGGGCCCCCTTTTGCCTTACGAACTGCCTCAATTCCTGCGTGGCATAGATTCACAAAGGTGTTGCTACGTTGCTCAATTGGTACCAAGGGGCCCAAAGAGTGCCAAGAAAATATTCCCACCACCATGACACCACCACCAAAGCCTGAACCGTTGATACAAGCAGGATGGATCCATTATTTTCTGTTGTTGACGCTCAATTTCTGACCTTCCATACGAAGTCGCAGCAGAAATCGAGACTCATCAGACCAGGCAAAGTTTTTACAATAATTCTATGTCCAATTTCGATGAGCTTGGGCATTGGGAGCCTCAGTTTCCTGTTCTTAGGCTGAAGGTTGTGGCACCCAGGTGTGGTCTTCTGCTGCTGTAGCCCATCTGCCTCAAAGTTAGACAGTACTGTGCGTTCAGAGATGCTCTTCTGCATACCATGTGTTGTATACGGGTGGCTATTTGTGTCACTGGTTGCCTTTCTATCAGCTCGAACAGTTGCCATATTCTCCTTTGACCTATGGCATCCAACAAGGCATTTTCCGCCCACCAGGACTTGCCGCTCCACTGGATGTTTTTTTTTTTTCGGAACCATTCTCTGTAAAAACCCTAGAGGATGGTTGTGCGTGAAAATCCCAGGAGATCAGCAGTTTCTGAAATACTCAGGACCATCCCTTCTGCCACCAACAACCATGCCACGTTCAAGCACTAAATCACCTTTCTTCCACAATATGATGCTCGGTTTGAAACTGCAGGTGATTGTCTTGACCATGTCTACATGTAAATGCACTGAGTTGCCGGCCATGTGGATTGGCTGATTAGAAAGTATAAGGTTCACCGAGCAGTTGGGACAGGTGTACCTAAATAAAGTGGACCGGTGAGTGTAGAAGCCAGTAACAAGACTTGAATTCAAGTGAAACCAAGAAAACAGGACTGAGGTCAGATGAATCAATGTAGTGAGACAACCCTTTTAATTGCTAGATTTCTTTTCAGTCTATACAGTCCTCTCTGATGAGCAGCAGCACACATCTCTCTGCTGCCCTGTTTGTTACAGTGTATCAGTGCAGCTGGACTATGTAAGTCAGTAGTCCAGACTGTTTGAGGAATCTCGTTCCAGTATATTTAGTTAAGGTTCCATCTTGTGGTGTCAGAGGACAGATTAGAGCGCTGTACCCGTCTGCCATGCACACAATGGCGTACATGATTGTCACTGTTCTTTTTCAGCTTTTATGGAAGGAAAATCTGGATCTGAAGTTAACACCTTACAAGGTTTTGGCAACGAGCACAAAGCACGGTAAGAGCGCTGCGTCCTCCCTTCTGTATGAGGCCCTGCTTTCCATAGCAACATCAGCATCTCAGTCAATCCCAGTAATTGGCAACTACTGCACTAGTACCTGCCAATATGTGGCAACTATTGTACCCAAAACCCCCGGGGCCAGGAATGTGATGCCACTTCCATTCATGTAATAATAGACTCAGATTTAGCATCAGTAGGAACTTGAAATTGAGGGGCTATTTGATAGTTCCATTGTTGGTCTGAGAACAGTATTTTACTTTGGAGTCTAGGTAATGGTATTCTCTTTATTATCATGCCGCGCGGCTCGGTGAATGTGGGGATTTGTTCTGCTAAACTTAGGGCGGGGGCGGCCGGCTGGGAGTGATATGCCTTGTGATGGAAATGACAGGAGCTCTGCTCCATAGAAATAGCCGATCAAGTAAAAAAACCACTATTTATACACATCATATCATAGATATACGTTATATTAAATGTTATCTCATCCTCCCTACAGGATTCATGCAGTATATTCAGTCAGTGCCCGTAGCTGAAGTTCTTGCCACTGAAGGAACTATACTGCTAGGTATATAAGATAAGGATGACTAATTGTTCAATTATTTAAATTACATGGGTGGGTCAGTTTTATAGTAATTATCTTCTTTTACAAATAAGCACTGTAATAGAAGTTATATCCTTGTACATATAAGCAGTATTTTGGGAGGGTTTCCCCCGCCCTATTGGGGCATGAGTGGGCCCCGCCCCTAAAACGCGCTTCCAGGCCCGGCCCACCCCAAATTTACTTTCCAAATATAAGCGGTGTGTAAGCGCACGAAGAAATGGGCAAAGTCACTTTTTCTCCCACGGGGGAGAGGAGAAAATTCTTTTTCTTATGGAGCTATGAATTACTGTAATTGCAGCGCGCATTTCAGCTGTATTAAAGTGCAAATATGCGGCAAAATGCACGCCGCAATTACGCCCCTGGTACAACCCCCTTTTAGTATTTTTATTATTGTAAAGGGGCAGAAATAATTTTTTATAATTTTTGTAAATTGGGAAACAGTATTATAGTATTTTTTTTTCTTTTTAATTTGGAGGCAATATTATAAAAGTTTTATTTTTTTTAAAAAAGGGGGAGTATTATATTTGGGATATTTTTTGTTTTCATAAGGGTATATCATTTTTAGTTTAAATTATTGGGACCTAGGGGCATATTATAGTAGTTATTTTTCTTTGGGACATAGGGGGCAGGAAATTTTAATTAATTATATTCTTTACAAAGGGAGTAGTTTTAAAAGTAGTTATATTCCTGTACTAGGGGCATTTTTAAATAGTTTTATTTTTGTAATAGGGGCCCGTTTTTAAAAGTAGTTATATTTTTGTACATAGGGGGGAGTAAATTTAAAATAGCTATATTCTTGTACCCTAGGGAGTATTTTTATGTTGTTTAAAATTCCTGTACTAGAGGGGAGTATTATAGTAGTTATATTCTTTTACATAGGGGGGGTATTATATTTGTTATATTCTTGTACATAGGGGGCATATTATAGTAGTTTTTTCTTGTTCATGGGGACAGCATTATAGTAGTTATATTCTTGTTTAAAAAGGGAGTAGTATTATAAATAGTTAAATTCCCGTACATAGGGAGCAGCAATTTTATATTTTTTAAAATTTTTGAAAATTGGGGGCATATTATAGTTGTTATATTTTCCCGTTCATAGGGGCATATTAAAAGTAGTTATTCTTTTTTAAAAGGGGGAGTATTATTTTTTTTTTTTTTTTTGAAAAATAGGGGGGGGTATTATAGGGTTATATTCTTGTACATGGGGGGGTAGGTTTTTTTTAAAAATAGGGTTTTATTCCCGTACCTTTTGGGGGGAGTATCATATTTGTTTTATCTTGTACATTGAGGTTTAGTATCATATTTGTTTTTTCCTTGTTCACAGGGGGGGAGTATTAGAGTAGTTATTTTTTGTACATAGAAGCATTATTATAGTATTATATTTTGACATGGGGGGCAGTTTTATTATTATATTCTTTGTACTAGGAGCAGCATTATATTTTTTTTTGAATTTTTAATTTTTTCTTGTCTAAGCAGTAAAAATTGTAGTTTATTCTTGTACATAGGGGCATTTTTATAGTGTTTTATTTTGTAAAAGGGGGCATATCTAGTATTTTTATTTTGTACTGGGGGAGTTTATGTTTATTTTCTTGTACATGGGATAGTATTTAGTTTTTTATTCCCTGTACATGGGCCAGTAAAATTTAGTTTATTTTCTTGTACATGGGGTCAGTATCAATTTGTTTTACCCCTTGCATAGGGGCAGTTTAGGTTTTATCTAACACAAAGAAAAGTGTTTAGATTATTTTCCTTCCTTACGCAGTTTTTAAAGAATTTTTCATTAAAAAATTTTGTTTTTTGTTTTTTTAAATGCTTTCTGTTCCTGTGTAAAATTTCTCCCGGGGTTTTTTCCTTTTTCGAGACTTTTTTTCCCCAAACATGCCCGAAAATCCCAAAAAGTGGGAGTCTTTAATTATAATAAAGCGGGAAAAAAAGGTTTAAACCGGGCATCAATTTTCAATGGCCGATGTCAAAGTTTTTAAAAGTTTTATTCTTAAAATCAGGGGGATAGCCTTCGAATTAAAAAACATAACAATAAAAAACCCGAGGGGTTTTTTTTTGTCCCCATGTTTTTAATAGTGCAGGGCATTCACCCCTGCATTTTTAAGAATAAAGGACTTTTTTAAAATTTTGCCACACCTTGGGTTCTATTGGAAAAAGCAGTGCGCCGGGGCCACCATTTTTTCTCCTGCTTCCCCATCCATTTGCGTTCATCCGAGCGGAACGTCAGACCAGCGGGCCCCCGTGATAAGGGCTCCCCACCACAAAGCCCTGTAAGCGCTTTTGAAATTTTTTGCCCCTAAAATAGGAGCGCAACCCAGAGGGGACGCACCTACATCTGTTTTTTAAACGGGCCTTTTTTTTTTCCCAAAAATATTTTACTATTGTGCGCCCCCCTTTTTTTTTTTCTTCCCTGTTTTCTTATAATCACACACACTCACTGTGGCAGGTTCAACCCCGATGGTGTTATTCACTTTTGTCCCTTACTCCTTAAAAATTTGTCAAACGTGCAAATAAACAGAGAAAAAAACCTCATCAGGGATTGGGGTTGAGACCCCAAAAATTTCAACTAAGGACCCTTATGCCGAAAAGCAAAAGCGCTCACGACTCAGCTACATTATACCGACTCACAGCTCTTTACATAGACAGACCTTTGTATGACGGAGTGGGGGCACATTTGGGGAAAAAGGGATGGTGAGTCAAGCCTGCTGGGGGCACAGAATCATTCAAACAATCTACACGCCCCCTTTTTGAAAACCTGAAGCGAAACATTTTGGGCAAAGTCCATAAAAAAAGCTTTTGTCGTAAAAACCCCTTAAATTAGATTTGGCCCTTTTGACACTATATCTTTCTGTATCTGTTATTTTGGGAAAGCTTTTCGCATGATTCTGCAATCTGTCTTGGGAATTTGTGCACAATCAGCCATGATGACATTTTTGAGGTCATAAGTTAATGTTGCTCTTCAAAGTTTGGCTCATAATCATTTCAAATCATTTTCCCAAAGGGGGGTAGGTCAGGGTTTGGGTAGGGGCTTGTATCCGGCCTTGTCTTTCTTTCCTCAATTTGTGCACAGGAGCACAGTTATACTCAAGCCAGACAGGAGCTTTCCCAAATTGTTCCCAATAAAGTTATAAGTAACAATTATCTAAAATGTATTTGTGGCATTAATATTACTCTTCACTGCAAATAAGGTACTTTACCAAACTTTATAGTCTGCCCTGTACATTCCGCTTGGTAGCGTTGTCTGGACATCCGCAAGAGCCCCAATTAGTGAAACGGATCCATCACTCACAGATTTCCACTGCGTCAGAGAGCAGTTGCAGCAGCTTTACATCACTCCAGCTGACACTTGGACATTTTAAAGGGGTTTTGCCACGATCTCATTTCATACCTCCTGTATCCAGCTCTTCAGCTCTGTGCGCTCAGAAGGGGGCGTGTGTGATTTGTTTGAATTGCAACATGTGACCCTGCAGGATGACATCACCAGGCCTTTCCTCTCGTAGTCAAAGAAAGGTCTTTTATGTAAAGCATTGTGAGTAGCTGAGAGGTAACGTTTTTGCCTCAGGCACAAGGGGCCTAGGTTCAAATCCCCGCAGGAACCACACCTGTGTTTATTTTTTTCTCTTTATCAATCCACAGACCTCATTGAGGTTTCTTTTTTATTTATTTATTTGCACTGTTTGACTAATTAATGAGGAGTACAGAGGACAGGATTAGAGTGACAGCACCTGGGGTTTATACACTCAGTAGCTGCTTGAGAGGAGAAGTGATGTCTGAACATGTGTGGGCAGGACTGAGGAGCTCTCAGCCCTGGTCGTATCCCCTAGAGATGAGCTGTAAACAATGGATCACTAAGGGAGCAGCTAAAACAAAATCAGTGCAGAATTTTTTTAATAATGAATGGTGAAAATGTTTATTTCATTTGCAAGCTTCCCACGTCAATTATACTTCATGGCAAAACCCCTTTAAGGTGGTTAACAGCTGCTTGACCATGGCAAACCATTTCAAGAGAAACTTGACTTACAGCCCCTGTGCTGACGTCGCTGCCAAAGGCAGTTTAGAGAGCACCTCTCCCCACCTCACAAACTATATACTGGATAAAATTATAAAACGTTTCTCAAATACATGTCATTATCAAATCTGATAACTTCTCTCAGTATTACAGCAAAAAAGATTTTACTTTCATTTTGTCAGAGAGATCACATTCAGTTGAGATTCCTTCTCTGGGAAATACCAACTCTGTGGGGTAGCTGATTCTATAACGCATCTGAATGGTAGATCACAGGACACTGAGAACAAGTGTTACAAGGTTTACCTGTTTCTACTGCTTTTAGCCTCTCCTTCTCCTCTCTAACTAACAGGCATCCATATTACAGTGCAACTAGTGTAATAACATCCAACATGAAGATAGCAGCACTGGTCTCCCCAGTGTTCACATGCTGCAGACTTACAGGCTCCCCTTTCACAGTTGACTCTCCCCACTCATAAGCAGGAAGTCTTACAGAGCTGTCAACATAGTGATCCATTATGCTCTTTAAAGCTCTGTATTAAGTGATGCATCAGAGGATAGGGAAAATTTATGTGCCACAGACATCAGTACCCATGGCCCCACTCTGTGCGTTTGCATGGTCTGTCGCTTTATGGCTGAGCTGTTGTTACTTTTAGATGTTTCCACGTCCAAATAATAGCAGTTCCAATTGAGTTGAGATGAGCAATATCTTTTTTGTGGCATCATGGATATCACTACATGTATGACACTAAGGGCAACATGTCCCAACACGCCAACGCCAATTTTTTGTTCTATTTTGCAGCAAACCCGCTTTTTACGCCATATTCTTGTTGTAAATGACTGTCATACACCAAAACTAGGCGGTTTATACACCGGGAACGACACTTTGTAATGCACCTAAATATGGTGCACTGTGCGCCCCCGTCGCAAAATGCGCCTATTGAGGCGACTTACATGTTATGTGCCCCCGTCGGGCAATGAGCCTCGATAGACGCATACCATATACTACGAATGATATGCTATGTGCCGAGTGTTGAGCAATGCCCCTTTTTTGATGCAGTGCCCCCTTTTTTGATGCAATGCGCCCTTTTTTGATGCAATGCACCCTTTTTTGATACGATGTGCCATTTTAGGCGCATTAAGTAATCAATGCAAGGTATACCTGGCACCAATTTTTAGAAAGTATCGGACTTTCAGGCGCACTTTACACTGATTTAATGCACCTAAAACTGGCATAGATACGCCACTTTTCGGACATGTCGCCCTAAGTTCTTCAATACGACCTATTCTATTACAAGTGTGTGGCTTTGTGCTTGATTTTAATGCACTTTACAATGGATGTAACTGAAACACTTGAACCTGAATTAAAAGTGTTCCCCAATTTATAATATTTCTTTTTGTTAGCCATATCCTTTGACAATAAGCTGATCACAAAGCCTACGTGAAGAAAGAAAGTTATTCCGGCACTTCGGTTAAAAGTTTCAAAAACATTTATTAATCACATCCCAAAAATCGTATCAAAAGTTAAAATCTTGACGCCAAGTAATGCACACGCATCTTACGCGTTTCAGGTCCCGCCTTGGACCCTTAGACGTAGCATAGTGCGTGTGACACAATAACGTGCTAATATATTATACTATATTAGCACGTTATTGTGTCACACGCACTATGCTACGTCTAAGGGTCCAAGGCGGGACCTGAAACGCGTAAGATGCTTGTGCATTACTTGGCGTCAAGATTTTAACTTTTAATACGATTTTTGGGATGTGATTAATAAATGTTTTTGGAACTTTTAACCGAAGTGCCGGAATAACTTTCTTTCTTCACGTGGACATTATACCAGTAGCCGAGTGGTTTCTTCCGTTCACCGGTGTCCAGTGATTCAGGATCCGCAGGTGAGCGCACAGAACATTCAATTGTACTATTGAGACTGTGCTTCTGATCACAAAGCCTCCCTTGGCTTGAACCGCCAGCGATCAGCAGTAGTCTGTAAAACGTGGTAGTATATGTTCAATTTCCCTACAGCGCCCACCACAGGTTTTACACAATGCCCATTCAAATCAGTGGGTAATCTATGTACTGCAAGGCAGGTCCTCCAGAGAAAGAGACCTCTCTGTATTCTAACCGAGAAGCGGAGTTAGTGGATGTGGGGCCACTCCTCTATTAACTCCGTATTTTCTAACAGGGTAGTTGGAAATAGTTTTTCTAAATCAGAGAACCCTTTAATAGAGGACTTGTGACCTTTCTTGTTTGTTTTAGTAAATAGGATTCCCAATGAAATACCAACGCTTGACTTTTCTTCAGTTCTTAATATGTGTGATGCTTGTGTTGTTTCTCCTGGAAATGTATTACTAAGCTGTCAGCTGGGTGCTACAAATTGGGGGGACTCCATGCACAATCTGACCTTGTCTAATCAGTGCTGACAGTCCATGTGGGCAGGGACACACCTCTCTGACAGCTGGAATGGTAACACTCAGATGACTATTAAAGGCGTAGTCCCGTTACGGGAAATGCTCTTCGCCGGCCGCTTGTTGCTAGGTGTGATCCGGCCTCTTTTAGTAAGGACCTGTGACATCATCTGACATGTCCATGTTAGTAAATACTTGTGTTCCCTGTCAAAATTTTGGAGCATCTTCTTTTATAACTCTGTGTTGTGCTGCTCCTCTGTTATTCCTCCTAGAAATTTTTTACTCAGAGGGGTAGTCCCGTTACGAGAAATTCTCATCGCCAGCTGTCCGTTTGCTAGGTTCGATCCAGCCCTGCATTTGAATGTGGAGGGTGGCGCTAGCGCCGTCTCTCTCATTCAGTTCTATGTGAGTTCTGAGCAGTGGCGTAGCTACAGGAGTCGTAGCGGTTGCAGTTGCAACCGGCCACCTGAGCTGAGGGACCCCACCGACCCCCAACGCCACACAGCTGCATCGCTGGGTCACATAGACTCAGTGATACAGCATTCACAGTTGCCTCCTATACGGTGCAGGCAGCAGCTGAGGCAAAGTGGTCAGTATACACTGATAACGGCCACTTTCCTGACTGAAGCCAGCGGCACGATACAATGACGTAATTGTGCCGCTGCCTATACTAGGCCCTAAGCCTATTCGTAGGCTTGGGGCCTAGCAGATGCCAGAATTGGCGTCCCGGAGCGGGCAGCGTGATGACATCACACTGCCCGCTCCGGAAGACAGGTGTTTGGTGGAGGAAGGAAGGAGAGCCGAGGTAAGTTTTATTTTTATTCTTTTTTTAATGGGGGGCAGAATACGTACCCTAAGTGGCCCTATATACCACCTTACCTGATATAACTGGCTCTATATACCACCCTACCTGCTGTAACTGGCTCTATATACCACCTTACCTGATATAACTGGCACTATATACCACCCTACCTGCTGTAACTGGTTCTATATACAAACCTACCTGCTGTAACTGGCTCTATATACCACCCTACCTGCTGTAACTGGCTCTATATACCACCCTACCTGCTGTAACTGGCTCTATATACCACCCTACCTGCTGTAACTGGCTCTATATACCACCCTACCTGCTGTAACTAGTTCTATATACCATCCTACCTGCTATAACTGACCCTACATTCCACCCTACCTGCTATAACTGGCTCTATATACCACCCTACCTGCTGTAACTGGCTCTATATACCACCCTACCTGCTGTAACTGGCTCTTTATACTACCCTACCTGCTGTAACTGGCTCTATATACCACCCTACCTGCTGTAACTGGCTCTATATACCACCTTACCTGATATAACTGGCTCTATATACCACCCTACCTACTGTAACTGGCTCTATATACTACCCTCCCTGCTGTAACTGGCTCTATATACCACCCTAACTGCTGTAACTTTCTCTATATACCACCCTACCTGCTGTAACTGGCTCTTTATACCACCCTACCTGCTGTAACTGGCTCTATACCCCCCTACTCGTAATGGCCTTTTATACCACCCTACCTGCTGTAACGGGTCTTTTTTAACCCCCTACCTCTTAACGCTCTAATTTTCCACCTTTCATGATATAACTGGGGTCAATACCCCCCCCCCCCACCTACTGAACTGGCTCTATTAAATACCCTACCTCTGTAACTGGCTCTATAAACCTAACTGCTGTAACTGCTCTATAACCACCCTAAACCCGCTTAACTGGCTCTTATACCACCCCCACCTGCGTAACGGCCTTT